>CAHIKZ030003505.1:815000-840000 GCA_903632075.3 Acanthosepion pharaonis
TAAATGTCGTTGTTCGTCCACTCAACAGAGACGGAAAATATTCCCTGGATATAACCTAAATCTCAGAGAACAAAGAGATTTACTAAGAACAACAGTCTGAAACAGAATACCAATCAAAGAATTAAGAAAAGCGTTTCAAATAACTGGTTTAATAAATATAGTTCGAATTCCCGTCGTCCGACCATCTTGTAATCGATTAAAGTTATAATTTAGATTTGTACCAAAACTAATTAATTATCTGTACGCACTGTTGATTAGCTGTCCGTATGTTTTTTTTAAACCATTGTGTAAGCTTACGATGTCAAATAAATGTGTGTTTATCACTGATACCTATCAACATGTGTTTTATATTTTGGTCAGCGTAGTGGTTTACATCTAATGGAGTTAATTAATTTGCATAGCTTTAAAAATCAATTGGTTTTCGAATAAGTTTTGTTAGTGATTCGCAATGTGTTTCTTATTTATATAACTAAGCGATTGTTTTGTTGATGATTTTTTTGTAATACTTATTTATTTATTGAAATAAAACTATTTACCGTTTTAAAAGCACTAAACAATTTAACATAAAAAATCAAGGCGTATGTTGGGAAAAATTAGCTTTAACATCATTACCACACAACCTAGTCCAGTATCCTTCATCAATCAGACTCTGAGTTTTCTCCAGTCACGATGAACGCTTGTTGGGTTTCAAGTTCACTCCAGACCACAGGTAGATCTTATATAGGGAATCCATTCTTACAGATAGTAGAGAAATGGTCCATGAATTAAGTAAGTCTTCATGTCATGTTTTATATTTACACAACCAGATAAGACCAAAAATGGAAAATTGCTGCCATGTCTGGTTTAGAGTTCCCTAACTATCACTTTCCAACCTTGACGTTACTTCAAAAGCATCTACAATGCACTTAAACCTTTTTAATATCACATTGATTATATTACCTTTAAAAGTCACGTTTTTAATTATATTATTTACTGAAGACAACTGTAACTCAGTTTTTTTTAAAAAATTACTTCCTTGTTAAAGTGGTTCTACCATACTTCAAATTAACAAGAGCTAGATAAAACCACAAATGGCGTATTGTTGCCATGTCTGGGCTGGAACTGCACAATCCACACTTTCCATCCATGATAGAATCCTTCTGCCACGCTTCATCTTTAAACGAAGCAGATTAGGCCACAAATTGCGTATTGCTATCATATCTGTGCTAGAGCTGAACAATTCACATTTTCCAGAATTGATAGAGTCCTTCTGCTATGCTTCATTTTTACAAGAGTTGTTAGACAATAAATGGCGTATTGCTACCAGATCTGGGCTGGAGCTGTTAATCCACGGTTTCTAGTGCTGATAGCGTCCTTCTGTCATGCTTCATCTTTAGAAGAGTTTGATTAGACCATAAATGGCGTATTGCTGCGATATCTGGGCTGGAGCTGTTCAATCACGCTTTCCAGCCTTGATAGCATCAATCTGCTATGCTTCATCTTTACAAGAGTTTGATTAGACCATAAATGACGTATTGCTGCCATATCTGTTCTGGAGCTGCACAATCCACACTTTTACGTCCTAATAGTGCTGAAAGTTGTTTATACAGCCCAGTGAATGATGGTTTGTTCTTTAATCTACAACCCTTTCCCCTTAACGAATCATCACAACCATCTAACTATGGCTATTTTTATGGGAAAAGTTCTGACGAACTACCTCACTGAGTTCCACCAATTTAGACCTTTACAGCTAAGACCCGCTATACTATGTACACAAAGCGAACCATTCTCATTCTATTCGTATTCCATTAGACAGAAAGAATTCTCATTCGTACAGCTTCTTCGCAAGTGCCGCTGATCTATGGAACAGACTTCTGAGAGGATGCTTCTCCTATAACTGCATTGAACATTGTTTACGCGGTCTTGTGGGACAATACATTCACCGCTGTGCAAACCCTTTCCCGCAGAGGCAATGTCGCAAGCCTTTGGCAAAGGTACAGTCAGATGAGATCGAGCAGCTTTTTCTCACGAACTGCTATTTCATGAATCCAACTCCCAAGTGGATGCTTCCCCGATCACTGCAATCTTAAACTGTTTACGTATTCAGTTAACCGCTATTTTCCCCAAATATTCCCATAAACTCTGCCTCTTAATCTGTAACCCTCTACATCGGATCGCTCTTGGGACTTGCACAGGGTGAATGTTATTAATAAAAAATTAGTTTCATTATTACAGACATTTAAAGCTAGAATACACCATATTTTATTGAGTCAAATCATCCATATTTGTTCCGCATTTCTAATGTAAAAGAAAAGTTCTACTTGACGCTTTGTTCCTAATAACTGTAACCTTGTGGAACAAACTCCTTCGGGAATGCTTTCCTCGCCAATACCATCTTAACCTGTTCAAATTAAAGCCCAATCGTTATCCGATCATTAAAAGCTTCACTTCGTAACAGCCATCTTATTCATATTATAAACCTCATTCATCATAAACATTTTAACAGTAACACTATACCTTGAGAGGCTTTCTAGTCTTATATTGGGTGAATTGAACATTTTCATCATAACTTGGGAGTAAAGAAAGCATCATCATTTTATTCTGCTTTGGTTACCACTCCTCTCCATCTCACAATTTTGTTTCATGGTGACATTCAGAATAGTGCAATGGCTTATTGATTCTTTTTCTACCGTTTTTTTTTTGTATTTTGATGTTACCCCGTGTCATATCTCAGAGGTGGTTTTATTTTTGAACTTAACTTCTTCTAAACAGGTAAAATCTACAAGATAGTAGATGGTGTAGAATTTAGAGTTTTCTTCTCCTAGGCTGGTGGCCACCAAGGCTGTAGGACCCAGTGTGTCCTGCTATGTTATCCATAGCTGGGAGAGTTGGATTTATGCCTTTTCCAAGGGTATTAGTACATAAGTGAATGTAATGAACTCGACTGGTATTCGAACTCGGCAAGTATTCGAACTCGGCACCCCGATACATCAGTTCGAACCGCTAACTATTTCTCCACTGTAACAAAACAAAGGCAAGAAATGAGAAATAAAGTAACATTAGCATTTTCTATCGTTAGTATGTGTCTCAAATCTGAAAAATAATATAATGTTGATGTATATGTATATTATCAACATGTTTAAATCTATGGAATTTCTTTAATTGTAGCATTTTCTATCATACGGTTTTAAAGGTGGCCCGAATCTCTCAGAAACGAATTCATAGCACAACAGAGCAAACAAAATAAAACTGGGCCTTGCATGGATGTGTAACATTGCTACTTTAAACTAATTTTATGAAAAACATTTTTTTCATATTTCCTATATGTTCACGTTTACAGCTATCGGCAGATCTAAGTCATGGAGTTCAAAGATTTTCTCGAACAAAAAATTATCATATGTATTTTTTTTATTATTATTTAACCCAATTATAATTGATTTCCACGAGATAGTCATCATTTTAATCAGCTCTGGATATCAAGCCTAATACATTAGGCTAGAATTTTTTTTTTTCAAAATGCCCCTCTTGTAGTTACGCCTTATGCATAAATAGGTTTATAAAAGGTGAAGCTCTGTAGTCCCATTTCCTTTCAATCTCATTAACATTTCATCAAAATGTTTCCTCCGTTTTGTCCATTGAATTTTCGATACCTAAGATTTAAAATGAATTTTAAAAAAATGAAAAAGCATACTTGACGATTTCCTTTTGTATCTGTCTATATTTCTCAGATGAGGTATTATGTACACTATTTATATTCGGACTATTGTCACCATCTTTGTCGCCATTTTTATTACAACGTTTCAACCGTTGTATGCTCCGGCCTTCTTCATTTGGTTGGAATGTCGAACTGAACCCTTTATTTCGCTCACTGGAGCAGACTGTTCTAGTTCCACGTGCGACGTTTAATGGTAGTCAGTTGTAGTTATTCACCTCTCCAAGTTCTCCACTGCCTTAACCGGGTATTGAACTCACACTCTGAGTCCTGTCATTATATCTAACTCACGCTTTGAGAACATCTATGTACGAATTTCTGGGTATTATAAACCTAATGTCTTCAGCAATCATTATTTACCAGTGCTCATATTGCAATTTGTTGCTGTTATCATATCATGTTTTTACCAGAGCTCATATTGCATTAATGAGTTTTGTTGTTATTATCGATTTACGAAATCTAACTGAACACATTTTTCGGGGTGGGGGGGTAACAACCTAGTAATTTTTTTACAAATTAACATATTTTCAGCAATTATTTAATATTTTATTGACTTTTAGTAACGTTTGAAGATGATTTATGAAAATAAAAATTATTTCATTGAAGTATGACCCAATCTAAAATAAATATATAAAAAAATATTTAGTGAAATAGTAATTAAAAAAGTAAAACTTACTTTGAAATTTAAAAGGGATGATTTGCAAAGACATTAATGATTAAAGGGAACTGAATAATGAATTTCAGAGTGCCAGACGACTCCTAAATCAAGTTACCTTTTAAAAGATTATATCATTTATGGCTTACCATAGTAAGAAATTGGGAAAGTCTATACACTAATAATTGTTGTTTAATTTTTTTTTAATATTTGGGTAAAAACGAATGTTATGAGCTTTTCAATTTTTGATTTTGATTTCGTAAATGGACTTTTCACTTAACAATATCACCAAATCGCCGCCTTGATTTTTTAATATTATAAATTATTTAATTAAAATTTTTAAAAATGAAAACAATTCTTGTAAAAATTAATTCTTCAACAAAAAAAATTTCTTTTTAAGACAATAGTCTCCTTAATTAACCATATTTATCAAAGCAATTAAAACCTTTTCTAATTAAATAATGTCAAAGTTTTATTGCATTTTTTTAATTTTACAATTCCGGGCAGATTTTCGGTGAAATGTGTAACTGTTTTACAAAAATTTGAAGATTTACTTTCTCCAAGGAGTCTGCTTTTAACTAATAAAAAATTCCCCTAAAATTTGAAATTCTCGAAATTTCATGAAATTAAGTAAAGAAGAACATCCAATGTGAATAGGACTGACTGCAGCAGCAACCACGCCTCATCAGCAAAACACCAATGAAGACCAAATTCTCTGCACTGAAACTCAAAGCAGTCTTCTAAGAAACCTTCCTCACACCCGATCTAATGCAAGCGCCGGAGACAGAAAAAATTAGCATCGTTTCGAATAAGTCTACAGGAGTCAGTCAATCAATGGAACGACTGTACATTTACGAATATGTTATTTTAAATAAACTTAACACAGCATTCTCAATCCTGGCAATGATTTCAGTTGGAATGATTATCATAATTGCTGACAGCAAATATATAGTATTTGTCTATATTTCTGAGATGAGACACTATTGTATGTTCAGGCCTTCTTCAGGTGGTTAGAACCCTTTATTTCGCTCGCTGTGGTAGACTGTTCTAGTTCCACGTGCCATGTCTAATGGATGTCAGTTATCTCCTGTTAATTCCCCTCTGAAAGTTCTCTACGGCCTTAACCAGGTATTGGCAACATATGTAAAAAACAAATATTTTTTCCAACGATTTTATGAAAAGAAATTTCAAAAATAATTTCATTCATTTCTGAATATGTCCTGAAAGTTTTAATCCGACAATTATTTGATTTTTGCAAGAATTTCCAAGTCAGTGTGTTTTTCGCCGGAAAAAGTGCAAAAAAATAATTATTATCATTACGTCGGCCGCTGACTTAAGCAATACAAGATTTAACCAAAATTTTAAACGTGCTAGAAAGGATTAAAAATTTTAAAAAAATAATTAAAAAATACTTTCCCCTTTTCTCTTAATAATAACAAACATTTTGATGACAAAACTTTCTTTGTATTGATTTTGGGGCCTTTTTTCATCATATTATGCTGTTTGTTTGAGGTTTTTTTCACGAAAAAGTAGAGGTACATTATTTTAATTATTTTATTTGTATCAACCCATTCTTCCGGTATAAGATTTGTTTTCGGACTAAGTTTCACCTACACCTTCTTTTTATTCAACTTAATTTTTTTCAATTTTTTTTCACATTTAATATTTGCCTCAGATTTTATGAAAGCATCTATCTTTAAAATCATCTTTGTAACACTTTGAAGAATTTGAAGAGTATAAGTTATGTATGTAACTTATCACATGAGATACTCCGAGCATACATGGGTCCGAAAACATGGATACTGTATTATATGAATTAAAACACAGTAACATTGTTAACCATACAAATACATCGTTGAACGTCTAGGCGATCTCTTTATGACAAACACGCTATAAACAACACAGTTATTAATATTAATATCTGTAAATTGAAATCTATCCAGAAGTCATAACAGAATGAAGATTTCTCGAAATGATAAGTGCTGAAATGTGATAAGATCCGCATATGATCCTGATAAATATATTTGCGTAAAAATATGAAGTGATGTTAGTCGTAATGATGGTAAAATGAAGATCGTAAGAAAAATTTTAAAAAAGTTATACAAACAAAAGGTGTTATGAATATTTATAAAGTCGAATGTTTCGATGTCGATAACCACGAAATAGAGAACTGTAGAAAATCTTTATGAAAATGTAAATAGGAACGAGAAAAAGAATTTCATGCCATATGCGGGCAAGACTAGTTTATTGGCACAGGGAGTATTTTCAAGAGAGAAAGAAAAGGAAAATATTGGACAGAAATAAAAGTATAAAAGTGATAAAAAGAAAAAAAAATATAGCACATTGACAAACATACAGAGAGACAGACAAAAAGAAAGAAAGAAAGAAAGAAAGAAAGAAAGAAAAAAAGAAAGAAAGAAAACGAAATATTTGGAAAGAAAAGAAAAGAAAGAAAGAAAGAAAGAAAGAAAGAAAGAAAGAAAGAAAGGAAATGAATTATAATAGAAAGAAAGAACGAAAGAAAATAATTGGAAAAAAAAATAAATAACGAATGAATTATTTGGACAGAAAGTAAAGAAGCAAAAAACAAACAACGAAAGAATTTTAAAGAAACAAAAAAGAATAAAAAAAAAAAAAAATTTTTAAGGAAATAAAAAGAAAGAGAAGAAAAAGAAATTTTTTGAAGAAAGAAAAAAAGAAAAGAAAGAAAGAAAGAAAAGAAAAGAAAGAAAGAAAGAAAAAAAAGAAAGAAAGAAAGAAAAAGAAAGAATAAAGAATAGAAAGGAAAAGAACTGGAAAGAAAAAAGAAAGAAAGAAAAGAAAGAAAGAAAGAAAGAAAGAAAAGAAAGAAAGAAAGAAAAAAAGAAAAGAAAAAAAATATTTGGAAAAGAAATAAATGGAAATGAATAAAGAAAATAAGAAAGAAAAAGAAAAAAAATAAGAAGAAAGAAAGAAAGAAAAAAGAAAAAAAGAAATATTTGAAAAAAGAAAGAAAGAAAGAAAGAAAGAAAAAAAAGAAAGAAAAAAAGAAAATATTTAAAAAGAAGAAAGGAAAAGATTTGGAAAGAAAAAAAGAAAAGAAAGAAAGAAAGAAAGAAAGAAAGAAAGAAAGAAAGAAAGAAAGAAAGAAAGG
The DNA here is from genome assembly GCA_903632075.3 of Acanthosepion pharaonis. Lineage (NCBI taxonomy): Eukaryota > Metazoa > Mollusca > Cephalopoda > Sepiida > Sepiidae > Acanthosepion > Acanthosepion pharaonis. Next base: position 822,480 of record CAHIKZ030003505.1, read on the forward strand.
AAGAAAATATTTGGAAAGAAAGTATAAATGAAGTAAAGAAAATAAGAATTTAGAAAGAAAAAAAGGAAATATTTGGAAAGAAAGAAAGAAAGAAAGGAAGAATACGAAAAGACTAGAAAGAAAGAGAGAAAGAAAGAAAGAAAGATAAAAGAATAGGAAAAGACTAGGAAAGAAAGAAAGAAAGAAAGAAAGAAAGAAAGAAAGAAAAGAAAGAAAAGGAAAGAAAATTTGGAAAGAAAGTAAAAAACGAATGAAGTAAGAAAAAAAAAAGAAAATTTGGAAAGAAAGAAAGAAAAAAAAAAAAAAATATTTGAAAGAAAAGAAAGAAAAAAGAAAGAAAAGAAAAGAAAAGAAAAAAGAAAAAAAAGAAAGAAAGAAAGAAAAGGAAATATTTGGAAAGAAATAAACAACGAATGAAGTAAAGAAAATAAGAATTTAGAAAGAAAAAAAAGGAAATATTTGGAAAGAAAGAAAGAAAGAAAGAAAGAAAGAAAGAAAGAAAGAAAAGGAAATATTTGGAAAGAAATGAAGTAAAAAATTTAAAAAGAAAAAAAAAAAAGATTTGGAAAGAAAGAAAGAAAGAAAGAAAGAAAGAAAGAAAGAAAGAAAGAAAAGGGAAATACAGATAGAAAACTGACAGAACGAAAGAATAAAAGACAGAAAAAAATTTGGACAGAAATGAAAATAGAAATAAAGATCGAAAACTGACAGAAAGTGTCTGGAACAAAAAAAAATAAATAAATAACTAAAATAAAGAAAGAAAGAAAGAATAGAAAATGGACAGAAAGGAAGAAAGAAAAATAAATAAAACAGAAAGTATCTAAATGCTGAAAAATTTAATTGAAATAGTAAACAAGTGGAGATTATCTCAAGTTATTTAGTAAATAACATTCACAAAATTCTTATCTTCCTACATAATCCTAAAAGAAGAACATCCAATGTGAATAGGACTGACTACAGCAACAACCACGCCTTATCAGCAAAACACCAATGAGGCCCAAATTCTCTGCACTGAAACTCAAAGCAGTCTTCTAAGAAACCTTCCTCACACCCGATCTAATGCAAGCGCCGGAGACAGAAAAAATTAGCATCGTTTCGAATAAGTCTACAGGAGTCAGTCAATCAATGGAATGACTGTACATTTACGAATATGTTATTTTAAATAAACTTAACATAGCTTCCTCAGTCCTGGTATTGATTTCATGTGGAATGGTTATCATAATTGCTGACAGCAAATATACAGTATCTGTCTATATTTCTGAGATGAGACATTATTTATATTGCTCGGTCTATTGTCCTCATCTTTGTTGCCATATTTATAACAACATTTCGACCATTGTACGCTCCGGCCTTCTACAGGTAGTTAGAATGTCGAACTGAACCCTTTATTTCACTCGCTGGGGTAGACTGTTCTAGTTCCACGTGCCATGTTAAATGGATATCAGTTGTCAGGTATCTCCTGTTAATTCCCTTCTCCAAGTTTTCCACTGCCTTAACCAGGTATTGAACTCACACTCTTCGGATCCTGTCACTGGATGCAACTAACGCCTTTATCCACTGTGACATGTGTCCGTGAGGACATCAGTATGGATTTCTGGGTATTATAAACCTAATGTTGATTTTACAATGATGTTCTTGGACATCATTGGAAAATTCGTAAACTTAAGGAACCAGCACATATGCTAAGCCACAAAAATCTCCTGAGCCGACCAAGCATAAAAATGAACACAATATGGGAACCAGAAGTGCCAGAGAAATGCGATAATAATAACAACGAAAATTGCAGTATGAGCGCTAGTAAAAAAAAGGAAAGAATAACCATGTAATGATAATAGCAAAAATTGCAATAAGAGCACTGGTTAAAAAATGGTTTCTGAAGACATTAGTCTTATAATACCCAGAAATTCATACACAGATGCCCTCAAGAACACCTGACACTATGGATAAATGCTTCCTATTCTTTCTTTCTTTCTTTCTTTCTTTCTTTCTTTCTTCATCTCCTTTCATTCTTCTTCTTTCTCTTTTGCTTCATCTTCTTCTTCCCTCATTTTTTTCTTCTTCTTCCTCTCACTCTTTTCTTCATTCACTCATTCTTTTTCTTCTCCTTCTTCTTCTTCCTCTTCTCATTCTTCTTCTTCTTTCTCTCATTCTTCTTCTCCTTCTTTCTCTCAATCTTCTGCTTCTTCTTCTTTCTTCCTCTCAATTCTTCTTCTTCTTCTTCTTCTTCTTCTTCTTCTTCTTCTTCTTCTATTGTCTAGCATTCTGTTATAGAGGAGATTAGATGTTAAATAGCAGTTCAGGTTTGTATTCTTCGTATCGAACGATATGTCTTAATATTTTGCTTATTTTAACGGTATTTTTCCCTTTATTTTCTGATAATGTCGTCTATGGTCTCCCATACTAAAAATGTTTATACAGTAATAAAAAATTAAATATTCTTTTAAAAATATTAGTTAAATAATTTATTTTTATTTGCGAATAAGTTCTGAAAATTTAATTAAAATCCGACAATTTTTCTTATTTTTGCAAGCATTTTCAAAATAATGTGTTTCTAACTGCAAAGAAGACGCTAAATTTCTCATAATAATCTTTGGCGCATCTGCTGACAAAAAAATGATTTTTAACCAAAATTTCGAACTTGCTAGAAAGGATTTAGAAAATTAATAAAATGATAAAAATGTTTTGGTCTTTTCTCTTATTTAAACTTTTATTTTCCGATAAAATTTTGTTTTTATCAAGTTTGTGGCATTTTTTATGATGGTGTGATTTTTCCTAGAAAATTCTTCGAGTTACCTACTTTTATATATACTTTTACAATGTCCGTTTTAAAAGACATGTTTTATTTTAAGAATTTGTTTTATAGATTTGGTAAGCATTTATATATACCTTTATATATACTAAAAGGTCTTTTAAAAAATTAATAAAATTATACATATAACCTCTTGACTATTCGATTTCTGATTTCATGTTTTTCTCTATCTCGTCTCACTTTGCATCGGTTTTCACGCCGCTATAATTATTTTTCCCCTTTTTTATCTTATTTTTTCTTCTTAGTCCCGTGCAAAGAGAATACCGAACAGAAGAAGGTAATTTAACTAAACGTACCATAATTGTAATGATTTTAGCAAAAAAAAAGAAAAGAAAGGACTACACGCTGCAGTATTAATAGTCTGTGAAATATTTTTTTTTGTAATCAGTTCTAAAAAAGATGGCCTATAGGAATTTAGTAAGACTAATTTGTCCCGTTAAAAAGATTCTAATGTCGAACAGCAAATCAAGAAATATTAGCCGATTGTACAAGTATGTTAATAAATATTTCATATAGGGTCTTCACTCACCACTGTGAATATAAGACTTCATCGGACTAAATTTGTTTACGTTCATGCGACTACGCATGCGCACGAACGACAGACGCTGTGAAATTTACCGTATTTGACGGCATATAAGACGCACGGGTGTATAAGACTCACGTAAATTTCAGCAGAACAAATCAAGAACAAATTAGTTATTAGTAAAATTGTTAGTAAATAGTACAACCTAGACTATATTTATGAGGTATTATTTTGGTTAAACAAGCTATGATTACAATTAAATGAAAAATAAAAAAAATCAAGTAATTATTACAACTGAGCAAAACGGTAGAGTTACGATTAAAATTCAATGAAAAATCTTCCTTTATATGATCTGTACAACCTGGGTCTTGTAAACGTCTTAGTGGAATAATTAAGATATAAAAATTCTGACTGTATTCATATCAGTGTAACCAGAAGTTATCGCAAGAAAATTATTAATGAAAAAAATATATTTTACAAATATATAATTTGAAATTATTGGATATAATTTTAGTGAAACAAAGTACTAATATTAAATGTGAAGAAATTAATAGAATAAATATTATCAATGATAACATTTTTAATCCGCATAATAGCCTTTTAAATAATGACAATAGGTATATGAAAGTTAATCTAACGTCTAAGCTTATAGGAGTTGCCAGTCACTTAATTCTCCTCTCCAAGTTCTCCACTAGGTATTGAACTCACACTCTTTGGATCCTGTCACTGGATCTAACCAACGACTTTATCCATTGTGGCATGTGTCCTCAAGGACACATGACACAGTGGATTATGTTCAATACCTGGTTAAGGCGGTGGAGAATTAACAGGAGATAACTGATAACTGACATCCATTAGACATGGCACGTGGAACTAGAACAGTCTACCCCAGCGAGCGAAATAAAGACTTCAGTTCCACATTCTAACCACCTGAAGAATGCCGGAGCGTACAACGGCCGAAACGCTGTGATAAATATAGCAACAAAGATGAGGATGATAGCACGAGCAATGTAAATAGCGAATATATAATTGAATAAAATGCAATTGCAGTTTTAGAAGAATAAAGTTGATAAACACAAACAGGAGTTATTTATGATTCGATATAATGCATATGGTTGGTATAAAGTGCGCTGCACATTTATCCCAACAGCTGGGCTTTTAACTAATTTAGCTGATTTTACACTTTGAGTTTTTGCATATATATGGCACGGGGAAGGTTTTCTGCATTATACAGATTTTCGCAGACTTGAAAAAAAAAAGCGCTAAAGTAGATACTGCGAAAATAAACTATAATATTAGTAAAATAATGCTTAACTATTCTTAATTTTTAGTAACTTGTAACCCTGACGATGACTAACCTATAAAATGTAATAGCAGTAGAGCCCGGCGTTGCCCGGGGATGTAACAGTAAGAGATAGATCAAGTATCGACCATCATAAAGACTGAAAAATAAAATTGACAAAGATTATTGTTTAAGGTTGATGGACACGCATGTCTTAATTATTTCTTTTTTTTTTTTTTTTTTTTTTTTTTGTTTTTTACGAATTGGTCAAACCCAAACTCAAACAAAAACATTGTTTTCTGTCGTTATGAGTCTACCGATTGAATAAAATTTTATTATAAACAATTGTCTTGTAAATGGAATTTTTAAAGCATTCTGAATATAAAAATAAAGAAAAAAGTGTGCAAGACAATAAGAAACACTACCTGCCAAAAAAAATTGAAGTTTTGTTGAAATCGGTTAAAAAATTTAGGAAATCCGATCCCATATATAAACGAAGACACACACACACACACACACACACACACACACACAACCTGGGTTTTATAATAAATATAACACGATATGAGTTGTCCCCCTTTCATTCTCCTGATGCCTCTTAATCGTGTTTTCAAATTGATTTCGTGCAAAAACAATTGTGTTTTTTCTAATTTTTGGCGCTGTCAGAACCACCGCAAGGTAATTTTACGTAGTCCTGTGAAGTTTTGAAATTTTTTGAATCAGTTGAAAAATGTAGGAAATCCGATCCAATATATAAACATACACACACACACACACACACACACACACACACACACAGAGAGTCTGCGTTTTATAATAAGTAAGATTATGGCAAGGTCTCTACGAGACTTCACAATTAATCATTTTCTCTTGAAGTCCGTGCTTTCTTTACAGACATTTAAATTGAAGATTTTAAATTGAAGACTTTTAATTGAATTTAAATTGAAGATTTTTAATTGAATTTAAATTGAAGACTTTTAAATTGAATTGAAGACTTTTAAATTCAAGACTTTTAAAACTCGTGGGGATTGAATGATATTGACGCCCACATGCAATGCATCTACATGGAAACTCCTACAATAGAATACTAAATCAGCTACAGTCGTCATTCATATGCTGGTCATATAAATACATACAGCACTGTAAACGAATTAGATAATGCAGACGGTGTCATGTTAAAAATTATAATCCGGTCACAGAAGTTAATCTGCGTTGATCTGATCGCTTCTTAGATAGTTGACGTCGATAGGTTATGTAACGAACTTACACGGGAAACAAGACCCGGAGTGACCGTTTCTGGAACAATCGATGAAGGCTTGGGTATCAATGACATCTGAAGAGCAGAACAATGGACGCAAGCATTCAGATTAATATATAGAATGAATTCAATGGTAAGAATAATATATGTATATCGATATGGATATGTCAAACATCTAAAAAGTCAAAGATATATTGTTGACATAGAAAACTGCACTGAAGAGAGGATGTCTGTTCTAATTAAGAGATCATTAGTCTGATCTTCACTCAAGTTTTGAAACAGACAATCACGATTCAGTGTTATATATATATATTCTTTTGGTCCTTAGCCATCTCAATACGTCTACAAGTGTCAGTGTCGCACTTACTGTCCTCTGTCAAAACACTTCCCATATATTTAAACTTCCGCGTCTGCTTGGTTCTAGTGTTCCCGACCTTCAGATTGCATTTCGGTCTCATCCTCTTACTGACCACCATGCACTCCATCTTCTTGTAGTTTATGCTTAGTCCCTTCTTCTCTCTCTCCGTCGCTACCTTCTGTAGGAGATTTTGGAATTTCTTTATCCGAGTCTGCTTTTACTGCTGGAAAAATTTTTACCTCACTCACTATTATAACTGCTAGAAAATATCCTGAGAATAAACTAACATATATATATATATATATATATATATATATATATATATATATATATATTGGTTACATGGGTTATAAATAAACATCCAGTAATTCTTTTATATATATATATATATATATATATATATATATATATATTGGTTACATGGGTTATAAATAAACATCCAGTAATTCTTATATATATATATATATATATATATATATATATATATATATATATATATATATATATATGGTATAAAATGACAATTGGAAAATATATCTTAGATTTTGCCGACGCGTTTCGTCTTCCGACTTTTTCAAGGCAAAAATGAAATCGAAATGTCTTTGTTGTTATAGTTACTTAATATATATATAGATAGATAGATAGATAGATAGATAGATTTCTCTACTTATTTTCAGTTGGATCCTTTCATAACCACGGACAAGCATTTTGGTGTCATTATTAATGTAAGATAGAAAATCGCCGTGTAGATACATATATTTTATTCCGAGTGCTTTCGACATAGTACAATGTCATCATCAGGGTATTGTTTATTGCAATACAAATATTGTATTAGATAAAATGGCTGTCTTCATCTGAAACTTCAAACGATTCACTTCAAAATGAGTAGACAAATCTTATTCAATGAAACATGACAATGAAAACATGCAGGCAAAATATAACCAATATATATATATTGTTGTGGTAGGATCCACCTAATTTGCATAGTGGAATACCGACCATATAAATATGGTTGGTACCGGGAAGAGAGGGAGGAATCAAGAGATTCAACCAGAGACTCTGCCCGACTGCGACTCAGTCAACACATTCTCCAGGAACGGTCTTACCAGGAATATACAAAAGACTATATGTAAATATTGTGTACACTTTCTTGTTTCAATACATTTCGTTCTAAGTACATTTTGTGTTGCATTATTATTCCATGCATTAGTCAAGTTTCAACAATTTCAAAATAGCATATGAATATAAAATATGTTTTGTAAATATATATATATATATATATATATATATATATGTGTATATATATACAGACATACAAAGAGAGAGAGAGAGTCCGAATCTTAATGTGATTTTTACTAGTTTTTCATACTTCTCTCCTCTAAAATTGTTTTTTCTATATAAAAAATCGTATATCGTTAGTCTGAAAAATTTCTTAGAATATATGTGTCTTCCGACAGGAATCGAAACTATATACTACATAGAACCGTCATATAGCCTGACGTGATATGCCAGTTTAGCTACAGAGGAACGTCTGGTTAGCAAAGTCGATTTTACTGCTTTTAAACTATAATTTCCCATGATTTGCTTCGAACGTTCATATCTGCTCGAAGTATATGTAAACGCAAACAAATGATGTCACACACTACAAAATGGACGAAGTCTGACAATTATTTTAATATATTTAATTGTTATACGTTATATTTTGTCCATTTCGTAGTGTGTGACGTCATATATATATATATATATATATATTTAGAGAGAGGAAGAGAGAGTTTGAATCTTAATCTGATTGAAAATTTATGGAATTATATTTCTAAAAGTGTTCACGCTTAAAAAAGGACAAATTTAGCCCAATTATACGATTATTTTAAGCAAATATGGCAGAGCGTTTCAAATTATTTTTGTGCTCACTTATCAAGCTCGATGCCTAGGCGATGTGAAGATATAATTAATAATAAAGCTTTCGGCTCTAAATATTGCTAAATATCTTTTTTTTTTTTTTTTTTTGGCTCATTTTTACTATAATACCTTCCTTTAAATATAATAATACCCATGCGGTCTTAAACTTATTTTGCCGGCAAATTTTGATAATTTAAATTAATCCAGCATTAAAATTTTTCAGTTTGTAGAAAAATATATAATTTTTACATCATTCGAAAGAGAAATAATTTCTACATAAAACCTACACAATAAAATTTATATATTTTTATTCGAAATATATTCTGAAATGAATAAAACTTTGACCAACGGTCTTAAACTTTTTTCTTCTGTATATATATATATATATATATATATATATATATATATATATATATATATATATATATAATGTCATTCGAATTCAGGACTGTTTCGCTGTATCACAACTCATCAGTTCCACTAGACAACCGAATGCTTCAAGCCAATATCGAGACCCAACCCGTCTGGTATTAGCTGAAGTGTCTACGCCCAAAGCCATCGGCGATTCGGCAGAGAGAAAGACGAATTCTTGCGTATTGTTTTTTTTTTCTCGAATGTAAACAAACGGTAGACATCCAGAGTGCTCTATTCATTAATGAAGACTGATGCATTAGCGCTGACAGCTGCTGTTTATAGAATTTACAAATATCTTAACAGTGCTCAACGGAAAGATTTTCGAGAGCGTTAAATTTCCATGGTGGGAAGCGTCTAAAACTGAAAAAGATATCTTGACGAATGCACACGCTCTGAAACAAAATGAAAGATAATGCAAAACAATCCTCAGTCATAGAAAGATTGATTTAAAATATCAAATTTGAGTAATTCTATTGTTTATTAAGTGTTTCCGTCACGAAAACGCAAGAAAAATATCCGTGAAAATGGGAATCGACAAAGAAGACATGAATCTAATGATTTGTATTTCTTCTTCTGAGGATTGATTATCTGATCAGGTTACGATGTTCCAAAGAGCGGAGAAAATTTAGTAATTCTTTTGTTTTGGGGAAAAAAGAGGAAGGAAAGGAAATGCAAATTGGTTTCGACAAGTGAAGTAAAAATTGCTTGATTAATAGTGTCCTTTGTAAGAAAGAAAGAAAGAAAGAAAGAAAGAAAGAAAGAAAGAAAGAAAGAAAGAAAAGGAAACAAAAGTAGAAGTAGATGCGAGTAAAATATAGAAGTAAACCCAAATAAAAGAAAAAAGAAAGAAGGAACGAATGAAGAAGCCGAAAAAGAAATGAATAAACGAAAGAAAGAAAGAAAGAAAAAAAGAAAGAAAGAAAGAAAGAAAATAAACAAAAGTAGAAGTAGATGCGAGTAAAATACAGAAGTAAACCCAAATAAAAGAAAAAAGAAAGAAGGAACGAATGAAGAAGCCGAAAAAGAAAGGAATAAACGAAAGAAAGAAAGAAAAAAAGAAAGAAAGAAAGAAAGAAAGTGATTAGTAGTAAAATTAAGACGACCAATCCAAGTAAAGAAAAGGTAATAAAAGAAGAAAAAGAGAAATACAATTGCAAGTAAAAGTAATGGGTCAGCACCAATATAAGAAAGAAAGAAAGAAAGAAAGAAAGAAAGAAAGAAGAAAGGTCTACTAAAAATGACACTAATAGATAGAAACATAGACCTGAACAGGACATAGAGGTATGCGCACAAGAGATAAATATGAACAGAAATATATATATATATATATATATATATATATATATATATATATACAGAGAGAGACAGACAGACAGAAAGGCAGACAGAGACAGAGAAACACAGAAAGGCACAGAGATAATGAGCAGATTGAAATAGATAGATAGATAGATAGATAGATAGATAGATAGATAGATAGATAGATTGCAAAAGAAAGGAGCTAACACGAGTCGAAAGAAAGAAAGAAAGAAAGAAAGAAAGAAAGAAAGAAAGAAAGAGGGACGATAACGAAATTTCGTCAAAGGACTGGAAATTAATTGCATAGACAAAAATTAATGAAATAGAAAACAAAAAGCCGGATTTAAACACAAAATTAATGAAAGAGAGACAAGACGATGGAAAATAGGGACTACAAATGAAACTCATCTCATTAATAAAAGCCAGAAGCAGGAGAATGAAAGAGGAAACGAACAAATGGTAGAAGGGAGAAAAGAAAGAAAACCCCTGATGTAGCTAAAGTGAAAATGGTATAACATGCGCTCAAAAAGAAAAGGATTTTTAGAGAATTCCTTTTTTTTTCACCAGCAATCTTTGTATCGGTGAAATCTGTTCGCATCCGATCATAGTGGGTAACACTTTTAAACGATTGAAAATATTTATTTGACGAGCTCTTCCATTTGACCGTCCTGAATATAACTATAAACTGAATCTGACAGCGAGCACTCTGGTCAGGCGATTTGAGGTTTCGAAGACCAAAGAAACCACTTCTTAACTGCTGCTTTTCCCTGATCCACCCTAAACCTCGTCCCAGCTAGGGGCAAATTATGAAGTTACAAAAAAACAGCAGTACATTGTTTACACTAAAATTACTAACAATACATTTTTATTGTAAAATGACCAACACTTTTATAATAAAATGACAATACAACACTAAAAAACGTATAAAAATATATTTTTATCGTAAAATTATTAGTAATATATTTTTGGAAAAAATTACCAACAATATATTTTTGTCGTGAAATTACCTGCAATATATCTAAAAAAAATTACCAGCAATACATTTGTTTTTTCGAATATGTGCCATGTCACCGCAATCAATCAGGAAGTGCTTCACATTATAAGCCTCCTGGCATGCTATGCATTCAGGAGGATCTTTGTCTTTTAGAAGGAAGGAGTGAGTTATGTGTGTGTGTCCTATGTGAATACGGGATAAAACCACTTCTTAACGTGAACAACTTGAAAGAATTTTTCGAAAAATCAAACCCCAATGTGATCTTGACCTTTCTTAGGAAAGTTGGACTATATAATAAAATATAATTCCAATTTGGTGTCTGATGATGAAAGGGGAATCTTTGATACTTGCCAGGTGAGAAATTTTCAAAGAACAACGCACCTCCGAAAACAATGAATTATTATTTATTTTTTTTTTAAAAAAAAAAAGCAAGACAACATCGAAAAAGAAGGAAAGGAAAGGGAAGGTCTTTTTGAAAGCATTTCAACTTTATTTAAAGAAAAAGAAAAAAACCACTGTTTGACCTTAAATGACCTCTTGCTGATCGATGGGTCGTTAAGTTTTAAACAAAGAAACAAAACAAAACAAAACATTTTTTAAATTAACAACAATGCATTTTATCATCTACAGCCTATATGTCTAAAACACATACTTTTATGCTGAAATTATAAAATTATGTAATTGAAGGCATAACTCTGCGTACAAAATATTGAGATTTCAGCATTCAATAACCCATAAAGATGTCGATATGCCGTTAAACAAAATTCAACCAACCAATCTTCTATTTGAATATTTAATGTTATATGCACATCATCTTACGATTCAAGAATTGTTAAATCTTTAAGATTTAAAAGTCAAACGATTGTAGCCAGATTATATATGTACTTTAAAACCAAGCCAACTACTAAGAATCAGGAAAATATATTTCGAAAAGAGTGCTGAACTGTTAGTTAATGTCAACCATCATGTATGGCATTGGATGCAGCGACAATCGCCTCACATATAAAGAGAAAGCAGGAAATATTTAAAGTGAAGACTAGGTCTGCAGTGTAATCCAAATTGCAGCGGATATATCATCAAAGAATCTCTTAGATCAAAGCGACTTTTCACAGTGTGTGACAAAAAAAATAACTTCAGTTTGAAGATTAAGGAAAAGACAAATATCTTTACTAATAAACAACCAAAAATGTTGTTGGAAATATATCGGATTTTTGAGATACGATATATTTCAGTCAGTATACGATAACATATCTAGGTGATTGACATCAACCAGAGCAAAAAAAGAAGGATGTGGCTGCTTGTGAGTCTTTTCATACGACCGTGAATTAACGAATCAGCAACGAATTAATATATTCAATGAGAACATATTGCCTCTTAACGAACACACGCGACCTCGAACAGCTAGATAGTCACGAGCAAGAGGATTGCCAATCTGCTTCACTCATTTCCCCATCTCTATCTCTCCCCTTTATTAATATATCCAAAAGCTAAGCAAAGTATTAAGAAATAGGAAACTTTCGTTACAAAGGAAAGAGTACTGAAATCTTACGTAATATCAGTTCCCTTATATGGAAGTGATTGCTGAACAATCTTCTTACAGATGAAGCTTGAAGCAACAGAAATGTGGTTCTACAGAAGGTTTCTGAGAATACCATCGACTGAACATGTAAGCAAAGAGGAGGTTTTAGAGAAAATGGAAACAAAGAAGGCACTTATACTTAACATCAGTAAGACAGTTGAAATTTCTAAAGCACATAACGATGGAAGACGAGTTAGAAAATTTGATACTCACAAGACAGATTGAAGGCAAGAGGGACAGAGGACAACAACGCGAGTTGAAGTTAATGAATGGTGGTACAGGGTTTAGGAAAGATAATAAAAATACAAAATTTATTAAGAGCTACAAAGAACGATATAAGGTCGAAAGCCATAAAATAAACCGACTAAGATCAATAAAGACAGCCAATACAGAAAATACAGTTAGTGCTGCGCTGAAACAAAAAATAGGGAACGTGATTTATATAATTCAGGGTCCGAAGTTCTCGCAAAAAAGCACTTAAATCAGATCAGAAAGAGGCTGTTAGAGGATTCTAACGGTCTACCTCAGGAAGAGGAGAAAGTAATGGACACAATATTTGACACATTGAATACGCAAAGGTATCAAGCAATTTCAGAACAGCGGAAATCAAGCAGAAAAAGAAAATTTACAGAGACTTTGATGATTAATCCGAAGAGGATAAAATATTAAAGACCCCTGCGAGGTAAAAGTTGGTGAGGGGGGTGTCATGGGTCCTTATCTATAACTACAGAATGAACTCCTAACACCATGTATACTACGCCTCTCAAGAGAGCGAGGGACGAATCGAGTCGAACCGATAGTAGTTCACTCCAAACCAGACTGACAGTCATACTAACACCTTCCACATCTTGTATTATTATTTCGTGTAATATACCTTCGTTATTTCTACTCTTGTGTTCGTGTTGTTCTTCCTTGGTCCTAACCTGGACCATAACAGAAACAAAAAAAAGACTTTTTCTTGGTGAAAGTATGGCTTAATTGATTTTCAGGAAGAGGCACAGACAGTTCAATTTTGATATTTTGGTCTCAAGAAACATGTGGAAATTAACGTTGCGACGCACCGGAGTTCTCTCACGACGACAGTGGTCACCAATTACCCTCTCAGGCGACATGCCCAAGCAAATGTCGTGACAATGTCACAGCGAGAATATTTTCACATACAATCGCTACTGAGATTTTTCCTTGATGCTATTACCGTCTGTCATTTATGGGGGGGCAGGGCGTTGTCCTGTAATCTTATTTGCCCTAGAGATATCACGGAGAAACCACCAATCTCCCAGGGAAAATTCTTGCATGCAATGGGCACGAAGCCGCTACCAAGACGCTATTACACTTAATTATTGATTGTCTCTGTGATGTATAGAAGTCAATACCTATGGCGTTCTTTTTAAATAGCGCCGAATTCTAATGTTTGAATCAATAAGATCAAAATTATTAAGAGAAATTAGATCTGACATCTTTGCTGTATTGATATATCGGATATTCAGTGAAGCAATGTTTTAAGTGCATTGACAGAGAAAGATTTACTGTTGAAAAAATATGTACAGGATAACTCAGATGATATCGACATTATAAAAAGGGTTATAATTGTGCAGTTGACTGCGTATTTTTACGTTTGGAGTCTTTATATAATTAGACATCGTGGTTGGTTATCGTATAATCAAAGGTTTGCTTTAGGTTATTACCCTATTCACATATCGTTTATTGCATTGAATTTTTTTTCCATTTCCCCGAATACTGGTCAGACTGTGATCAAACAAATGTCCACCCCTTGGCCAAAAAAAAAAAAAAAAAAAAAACGCGAGAAAAGCGATTGATTTTCAGACTTTTAAATCGTGCACTTGATGACGCAGCAAATATTCTAGCCCTCGTCATTGTTCTCTGCTCTTATTGATTTCTTCTTCTTCTTTTTCTTCTTCTTTTCTTCTTTTTCTTCTTTTCTTCTTCTTCTTCTTCTTCTTCTTCTTCTTCTTCTATTGTTGCTGCTTCCCTCCCATTTTAGTTCACGTACTGTTTATTTTTTCTTCTTGTATTCTTCATTCCTTTTCTCCTCCTTCACCTAAACCCTCTTCTTCTTCTTCTTCTGCTGCTGCTGCTGATGATGATGATGGTGCCTATCCTCTTCCCGTTTAGCTGACCTTCTCATTCTTCTTCTTCTTCTTCTTCTTCTTCTACTACTACTACTACTATTACTACTACTATTACTACTACTACTACTATTGCTGCTGCTGCTTCTCTCCCATTTTAGTTCAGTTTCTCTTCTTTGTATTTTTCTTGTATTCTTCATTCTTCATTCTTTTTCTCCTCCTTCACCTAAACCCTATTCTTCTTCTTTTCTTCTTCTTCTTCTTCTTCTTCTTCTTCTTCTTCTTCTTCTTCTTCTTCTTCTTCTTCTGCTGCTGCTGCTGCTGCTGCTGATGATGATGATGATGATGCCTATCCTCTTCCCGTGTAGCTGACCTTCTTCTTCTTCTTCTTCTTCTTCTTCTTCTTCTTCGTCGTCGTCGTCGTCGTCGTCTCCTTTTTCTTCTTCTTTTTCTTCTACTTCTCCTTCTTCTACTACTACTATTAATAATAATAATACTATTATTACGATTGCTGCTTCTTCCTTTTCATTTTAGTTCATTTTCTCTTCTTTGTCTTCTTCTGCTTGTCTTCTTTCTTCCTTCTTTTTCTTCTCCATCACTTAACTCTATTCTTCTTCTTCTTCTTCTTTAGTTCACTTTCTCCTATTTCCTTTCTTCTTCTTCGTCTAATCTTTGTCAGCATTTATTGATTATTTTCCCTTCAGCACGTGTTCACCACATCCAAATTAATGGTTGACTTGGGCGTGCGACCAAAAAAAGAACTTCGTGCAGCCACCTATTTGCGAGGAGGGACACCCCCAAACGAATGGGTCAGTGAGTCGACGAGAACATTATGTACTTGTGGATATGCGTCAACACGTTTTACACAATGTTGTGCAGATGGAGGCGCTGAAAATGAAATGACAAGGGGTATAGGTTGCTAAGTAGATAGAGAAAAAAGGCCCCGAGATTAAAAAAGAAAAAGAAAAAATAGGAATATGTCATATTCAAATGGTTTGCTATGGTAATAAATAAAGAAAAATACTCGAAATGCTTCACTTTTTTCCCTGGTATACATGAGAAATCGATAAGTAATCGATATATAACAGGAAAAGAAATTAAAATGACTTAAAGGAATGGAGCGATATTTCATGACGTTGATAGTCGAGATGACGAAGATGGAGGAAAGAAATATGAGGTATTGATGATTAAGGAAACGTAAATAATTTTGTTGTTTACGGAGATTATGCTGTTAATCGTTATTAGTAAAAGAGGATAACACAAAGCTGGAAAAGATACAGAATGAAGATTAAGCAGTGGAAGAAAATCAAAAAGGAAAAGTGAAGAAAAGAGAATAAGGAATGAGAGAAAAGTGCAACGGAAATGAAAAAGAGAAAAACAAAATAAAAAAAGGGTAAAAACAAACGAAAATTTACCGAAAAAAAGCAAGGAAGAATAGAAGAGAAAATCTAAAGAATTAAGAAGAATGAGACAATGGAAGGAAAAAAATGAAGAAAGAAAGCAGGAAATTAGAGAAAAAAATGAATGATTTTAATATATCGTTAGCAACTACGAAGATTTAGATATAATGGAACCAAACCGACAGTTAATGTTTATCATCAGAAATAGACGGTTAAAATAATGAAGGAAAGAGGACTTGGAAAATATGATATTCACAGAATAGATTGAAGAGAAAGAGATAAATAACGCAAGTCTTAACGTGATGATGTTGAGTTAATAGATAGCGAGGTTTAAGAAAAATAACGAAAAGACAAATTTATTAAGAGCTACGAACAGAAAACAGTGTAAAGCCATGACGGCAATGTCTTGAGGGTACACGGCAAATAAAGGACAATAAGTAATGAAGAGAACTGAGTGAGAATTATCAAAAAAGCCCCGCAAGTACTACTAAAAAAAGTCATTCACATGCTGTGATAATGACTTCCTTCAATTGAAACACAGAGCGAAGGGGTATATGTAGGAATATCATTGTCCAAACTTCTTTCGGGTTATCATGTTAGAAGCACTTACCAATGAGGAGAGAAATAAAAAACAAAGACGAAAAAGATGATTTCTAGCAAATGTAGATCTTCATTCTGTTCCAGAAATATTTACCTTGCGGCCGATAGAGCAAGAAAATTCTGTTTTGTATCGATCCCATCAGCTATCAGTTTGTTTGCACCAAATTTGGACCAATTATTAGAACTAAGTTTACGTGGCTAAAGACAATAACAGTCACATTTGACTCTCAATGCCGCCTTTACGGGATTCAACTTGGCCTAGAGTACACTACGTTTTAACCCTTAGACACCTGACCTCCTCTTTGCGGGTGATCGAGAAAAATGACGTAATGCCCAGCCCCCAGTTGAACGGTGCGTAAACACTTGTAAGTATTTTTAATATCTACCGTGAAACATAACATACCAATTATTTGCGATTTTTGACTCAGGAGCTCAGGCAGAAGGGTTAAAATTGTTCAGGAACCAAAGGGTTAATAACCTTCCTTTGGTGTCATGTCTGTCGCATGCTTCGGTGACCATGTCTCTCTTCGAATCATGTTTGACATTCATATAAGGTTCTACTGGACATAAAGTAAGAGATCGTTTTTCTACTGTCATTAAGTACTAAACTGATCCCCCCCCCACGATTACAGTATATTAACCCTTTGAGGCCTGACCACTACTTTACCGGTGGTAGAGAAAAATGACGTAATGCCCAACTACCGGTTGAACGGCGCGTATACACTTGTAAGTATTTTTTATATCTACCGTGAAACATAACATACCAATTATTTGCGATTTTTGACTCAGGAGGTCAGACAGAATGGTTAAAATTGTTCAGGAACGCAGGGGTCAAAGGGTTAAATCTGGCGGAATTAGTTTGTGAATCTACCGTTAGAGTTCTTCAAATCGTCTTCATGCTGCAATTTAGTGACATAAAAACTGATTCGTTAAAGATATATAAACTATTTCCTGTACAGAAACCTAACAGCGGTTTGAAACCGAAAAGAAAATCTCTAAGTACGACAACTTCCGCTGTTTAT
>CAHIKZ030003505.1:842500-997500 GCA_903632075.3 Acanthosepion pharaonis
TTGCTGAAGTTATAAGGAGTGTAAGTTTGGTTTTGCTGGAGATAAATGGAGAGTAAGTTTGGTCTTGATGAAGATTAAGGAGAGTAAGTTAGGTCTTGCTGGAGCTATAAGGAGACTAAGTTAGGTCTTGCTGGAGATAAAAGGAGAGTATCTTAGCTCTTTCTGGAGATATAAGGAGAATACGTTTATCTTGCTGCATACATAAGGAGAGTAAGTTTTGTCTTGCTGGAGCTATAAGGAGATTAACTTAGGTCTTGCTGGAGATATAAGGAGAGTAATTTACTTCTATTCCTTAATTGCCTCCGCCTTTATTCCTCGGCCGACTTGAGTAACTGAATGTTTTCAATCTTCCGCAGAATAGCAAATCTAAAACCCATGCAATCTCTTTTGGAATAAAATTGTTTACTTCTTTGTTCCAAACAGTCTGTCTCAAATTGTGCGCCGGGCGCACTGGTGTGTCCTTAAAGATGTTTTATTCTATAGAAATATGTGTCCAGACATGAGAAATAAATATATTTACTTTATTATATTGCTGTACCCGTCTCGTTCATATTTATGCGAATTAGACTTTTCTGATCTCATCACAATTAAATGCAAAAAAGAGGAATTCTTCAATGTATTGAGGAGGAAATATGTCTCTTCCTATCAAATATACGTTCAAACATTAAAGAAATCGCTGAAACTCATCAGGCTCATGTTTGTAATAAATACAAGGGTGAATAAACTTTATGTATATTTCATTTTATTTTTTTTTTTTATTGCATTATTTATTTCTGCAATATTTGACTTCATTATAACATATTTGCCTACAATCATTTTGCGCCCCAACTTCAAAAAGTTGGATTACCACTGGTCTAAAACCTTGAGAACTTAACATTAACGTGTCAAAACAATATCGTTTAGACAACGATGGGTTTTAATTGTGCTAAAAATATCCAGGATATCGACATTATATTTATCCTTAAAGCTCGGAATATAAGGGGAGATTTGATTAAAATGGTTGGAGGGAATCTTTATTCAAAATTAATTCATTTTCGGAACAAAAACGTGAAAAGACAGGAGTTTTGAATAAACGTACAGATTGGAATAAATAGACATGTTGAAAAAAAATGAAAAGTAAAATAAACGTTTCCCTTGGATAACAGAGGGTAGATTGAAAATGAACAAAATCCAAATAGCCGACCAGAACGTCTTGGTCCTTGTTGGGGCGCACCCACCTTCTAACTAGAAATGGACTGGTCCCTCTTATATAAGTCAGCTCTAGAGAGAGGACGGGGGAGCGTCAGCGACAGCAGTCCATATAAGGTTACCCGTTACATACCGTTGGACTATAGACTTTGGATATTGTTTCGTACTAACCAACCTTCGTTCTACTAATCACTCTATTGTTAATTGCTTTCAGTCCCTCATCTCTTCAATCAATTTGAAGTGTTGCTTTGCTCGGAAATTCTCTTCCAACTCCACTCTCGACTCATCTGTAGTATAACTATCTGACTTTCCTCCCATAAGGAAGTCTCTACTGCGTAATATGAACATAACACCGTCCATGGTTTTTGCTAACATTTCTGAACTAGATCCGCAAAAGGATTGCGGATTCGATGGTATGTCTGCAGTTGCCTCAAAGAATTGTTCTCCTGAACAGACTCCTGTTCTCTCGAAACTTTACAATAAATGCCTCGCTACATCTTGGTTTTCAGTTTCATGGGAGTCTGCCTCTGCAGTTTAAGAACTTCTAGGAACCTTCTATCTCCTAGCATTTGACTCGTATTAGTCTATTCCCTTCCTTTGATAAAGTATTATATGCTCTAATCAAATCCGAATTGGTTAAGCATCTTACTCTACACGACCTCGTTTAGGATAAACAATATGGCTTCCGTTTCGCCATATTTACTGCCGATGTTTTAACGGAAACACTAAATATCTTTCTTAAGTTTCAGCTCGGGACATGACTTTAAATATCTCAAAGCCGTTCGACATGATGGCCATAAAGCTCAAGGGCTACGCTGTATCTGGACGAATATTTGGTCTAATCTAATTGTTCATAACAAAAGACGTAATGAAGATCCTGTTAAATAGAAACGCTTCTAATACATACCATATTAATATAGGGATCCAACATGACTCTATCCTCGGACCTACGTAAAACGCATCTTCAATTACGACATTCTCGATGTCATCAGTTTCATTTTAGGTATCTATGCAGAAGCCATTTTCTCCTATCTGAATAGCAATTCCGAGAGTCTGTTAATATCTATCTATCTATCTATGTATGTATCTATCTATCCAATTCTGTTTTATATCCGCACGTTCATTATCTATCTATCTATCTATCTATCTATCTATCTATCTATCTATCTATCTGTTGTACACTAGTTTCACAGTGGAGGCTTGTATTTTTACTAAGTCGGTCCTAAAAAGGTCCAACGTACAAAACGTTAGGAACTTGAAATAATCGTTAATGACGCAGCAATCTAGTTGTGGTTGTTCATACTTCAATGCCCAACATCGACTGACTCACTCACTCAACTCACTGAGCTCAACTGGCGACTGCTACTACTACTACTTATCTGTGGGAGAGTATATTTACAATAGAATAGGTACGTTCCGGTATAACACTATCCCATTCTGTTTTATATCCATAGGTTCACTATCTATCTATCTATCTATCTATCTATCTATCTATCCCATTCTGTTTTATATCCGTAGATTTATCTATATATCTATCTATCTATCTGCTAAGTTTTACCTGATTTATCTATA
This sequence comes from Acanthosepion pharaonis, assembly GCA_903632075.3. Lineage (NCBI taxonomy): Eukaryota > Metazoa > Mollusca > Cephalopoda > Sepiida > Sepiidae > Acanthosepion > Acanthosepion pharaonis. Next base: position 845,261 of record CAHIKZ030003505.1, read on the forward strand.
TTTATACTTATCGAACTCGTACTATTAAGAGTTGGGAATTATGGAAAAGTCATCAGTTACCAATGATTTAATGACAGTTTTAGTTTTGAGATTTGTAAATAAGAAACAAAATAGAGAAAAGCCTTTTCAGAATTGAGAAATCGATTTGATTCAATGCTTAATTTATAAAGAGAACCGCATAACGAGAATCAATCCTAACGACACGTATCAATAAAACAATATTTTATTTTGATTCTGGCAAATGACGTGACTTGAGGAACACCAAACGGATTGTAATCTACAAAACGATCCCCCACCCCGCGACTAAAAATTATCCCTTCTTTTTTTACGAGCGGACCACTCAATTTAAATAGTACCAAATTCATTGCCATCCTCAAACCCTGAACATTTCTATGACATACAGAAACTGCTTTTAGTGCTCATCTTTATGCGTTTACCTGGCTTTAATTCTCTTAAGAATAAACCCAAACCAAAAAGCAATGAGTCCAACACGTGCTAATTTTTCCCTCGTCTAAGATTTTTTTTCTGTATTCTTGGAATATAAATTTCTGAGGGGAAGAAATGATATTGACTGAAATTTATCAAATTTCTTTTTATGAACTAGAAATGAAAGATGATAATTAACATCAAAAATAATGATTTGAAAATTGCTAATTTCTTAATCTACCACAATAATATCGGGGCTTCGTGGATCAATGACATGATCTGCCTAGACAGATTAACGTCATAATATTTTGTGTCTGTCATTTATTATTAAAACCTATGGTTTCGTCTAATGAATGAAATTTCCCCATTGATAATATTTTGCTTATTGTATCTATTGCATTATAATGACGTGCGTATGCAGTGCGTTTATAATGCAACGTTATAATGCTAGGACAGTGCTATTCAAAGTGGTGCTCCGTGGACCGGTGCCAGTAAGCGGACCATCAGTACGCTGCTAGTGTCAAGGCCATGCTAAGGAATCGTTTGTAAAGATTAAGGTTATATAATTTTTGTTTTTCCGTTAACCTGTTTATTTTACTTTTTAAATGTTTTGATATTGAATTATTTTTTTACAAAATAAGTGGAAGATAAAAAATAATCAACTTTTATTATATTCATTATATATATTGTTTCCAGTATAAATTAATATTGCCACGAAATATTACAGGTACGTGACACATTGAGAAAAAAAAAGCATATCAGATAGTTTAAAAAGCACTGTGCTCGGAGACAGTCTTCAAGATAAATATTCACATTAAATACCAATGGAAATGGCATCCCGCTCTCACCCCTTCACTGTAAAAACTCCTAAATGTAGTCGTCTCTTCTACTCCAATAGCTTCATGTCTCGCACCTCTTGTCTGTGGAACTCCCTTCCCTATTCCTGTTTCCCTGAGAGCTATAATCTCCAGCGATTTAAGTGTAATGCCAATCGGCATCTCCAGTTGCCTTGATCTATCCACTATCCTTCTCCTCATCCTTTCTTCTATCACTCCTATCTGATCTTACTCTAAATTTTCTGTAACCCCTTGCGTCCTAGTGGCTTCCCGCCTTGCTTGGGGTGAAATGCTTAAAAAAAAAAAAATGATCATCGTATTATGTGTAACTGTGAGTAGCTATATTTAGATCCGGAACAGATACCTATGGTAAAGTGAAATATTACCCGTAGCTTTCATTTTTTTTCCATCTCCTTACATACGTAACGTTACAATCCCATCGCAACTTACATGACAAATATTCAAACCAGCTCTCTTTAGTATCAAGCACAAATTTGTAGACAAAACTCGCTTTGTCACATCCACGCGATTGAATCATTCCTGTTCAGGAACAGTTTCAGAATATGAGTTTATAAAAACCTCAGGTAGTCTCCAAATTAGGGATTAGAGGCACCACATAAAATACAGAATATTTTCTCATTTTAATTAGATCCTTCTTAAAACATTGCGTGTTTAAAAATCTGCTACACAACAATTTTGTTAGTGAACGGAAAGAAGTAAAAAGATATAAAGTAATACAGAAAGAAAGGAATGAAATCTAAATGCAAAAGAAAAACAGAAAATCAAAAGAAAAAAGAAAGACAAAAGGAAAAATGAAAGAGAAAGAAAGAAAAAGAATGAAAGCAAAATGGGAAAATGATGTCGAGACACGATTAAATGAATAAATGAATAAAGAAAGAAAAAAAGAAAAAGTACGAAAGAAAGAAAGAAAAGACGAGAAAATAGACAAGGGAAATGGAAAAATTGAAAGAAAAGAAATAAAGAAAAAGAAGGTATTAATGGACAAAAAAGAAGAAATAAAAATAGAAAAAATGTAAGAAAGAATGAAAGAAAGAAATAATGGAATGAAAACGGGAAAATGAAGAAAGAAAGAAAAACAAAATCAAAGAAATAGATGCATAAATGAAAAAAATGAAAAAATAAAGAAAAAGAAAAGAATAAGAAAGAAAAGAAAGAATCAGTGGACAAAAGAAAGAAAATGAAATAGAAAAATGAAAGAAAGAATGAACAAAAATGGACTCAAAATGGGAATGGAAAGAAAGAAAGAAAGAAAGAAAGAAAGAAAGAAAGAAAGAAAGAAAGAAAGAAAGAAAGAAAAAAAGAAAAGGGAAGAAAGAAAGAAAATGGAAAAATAAAGAATGGAAATAAAAAAATAAAATCAAAGAGAAAACGAAGAGATAGCGACAGAAATGGAAAAATGAAAGGAAAGAAATAAGGAAAATGAATAAAAAGGAAAAAGAAAGAAGCAATAGACAAAAGGAAGGGAATCAAAAAAGAAAAAGCAAAGAAAGAAAAAAGAAAATAAATCTAAAAATAAAAGAAAGAAATAAAGAACGAAAAATAAATTATTCAGAATGTGAATCGTAAATTCGAATGGATAAACATCCTTGGACAGTCAGCAAATTTTAAAACAAAATAAAGATAACGGTATCATCTTGAAAACAGCCTATTTGTTAAAAAAAGATCACGTTATTTTTCTTCCTGCCTCAGGAGACAAACACTTGATGTATTCATTTGCCAGTGAAGCGATTAAAATAGTGATAGGAAGAATAAAAGTGAATCTTTACGCAACTAATCAAACGAGTTCTATGACAGAATGCATCGGTGCTCCATAGGCAGTGAAATATTGACTTGAGAATCTCTCTTGCATTCCACCTCACCAAATGAATTAACGTAGTATACGGTATTTTCTTTTTAGGATTTTATTTGCAATTGTTCTAAAGGCTGGCAAATGTTATTGAATCGTTGTCTTGAAAAACCATGCTCTTGAATTAATATGGTGTTTCTTTCACTGGCTAAGAGAAAAAAATAATTCATTTTGTTTCCTTAATTGCTTGAAAGAGACATTTCTCTCTCAAACATTATATATATATATATATATATATATATATATATATATATATATATATATATATAATAGCCTTCGGGTTAAACTGGCTGAAGTAGAGGCATATTTACGTAGCTATCTTCAGGTTAAATTTCTGGTTGAAATAGATAGAACAAAGGAACATATTTAATGGTTTCTAATCATTTGAAAGCAAATTCTAAAACTAAAAACACTAAAAACTAAAATAAGCATAAAACCATAACGACGTTCAGTAAAAAAATCGTTAAATAATATTTGAATAATAATTATTTTATTCCAGTAACCATGCTTTCTTATGTTTACACTCGTTAAGGATTTCTAATCATTTGAAATTAGAATAATTATTCTTTTATTCCAGTAACCATGCTTTCTTATGTTTACACTCGTTAAGGAGTTCTAATCATTTGAAATTAGAATAATTATTCTTTTATTCCAGTAACCATGCTTTCTTATGTTTACACTCGTTAAGGATTTCTAATCATTTGAAATTAGAATAATTATTCTTTTATTCCAGTAACCATGCTTTCTTATGTTTACACTCGTTAAGGAGTTCTAATCATTTGAAATTAGAATAATTATTCTTTTATTCCAGTAACCATGCTTTCTTATGTTTACACTCGTTAAGATTTCTAATCATTTGAAATTAGAATAATTATTTTTATTCCAGTAACCATGCTTTCTTATGTTTACACTCGTTAAGGAGTTCTAATCATTTGAAATTAGAATAATTATTCTATTATTCCAGTAACCATGCTTTCTCATGTTTACACTCGTTAAGGAGTTCTAATCATTTGAAATTAGAATAATTATTTTTTTATTCAGTAACCATCTTTCTTATGTTTACACTCGTTACATTTCTAATCATTTGAAATTAGAATAATTATTCTTTTATTCCAGTAACCATGCTTTCTTATGTTTACACTCGTTAAGGAGTTCTAATCATTTGAAATTAGAATAATTATTTTTTTATTCCAGTAACCAGTAACCATGCTTTCTTATGTTTACACTTTCGTTAAGGATTTCTAATCATTTGAAATTAGAATAATTATTCTTTTATTCCAGTAACCATGCTTTCTTATGTTTACACTCGTTAAGGATTTCTAATCATTTGAAATTAGAATAATTATTCTTTTATTCCAGTAACCATGCTTTCTTCATGTTTAACTCGTTATCTAATCATTTGAAATTAGAATAATTATTCTTTTATTCAGTAACCATGCTTTCTTATGTTTACACTCGTTAAGGATTTCTAATCATTTGAAATTAGAATAATTATTCTTTTATTCCAGTAACCATGCTTTCTTATGTTTACACTCGTTAAGGATTTCTAATCATTTGAAATTAGAATAATTATTCTTTTATTCCAGTAACCATGCTTTTCTTATGTTTACACTCGTTAAGGATTTCTAATCATTTGAAATTAGAATAATTATTCTTTTATTCCAGTAACCATGCTTTCTTATGTTTACACTCGTTAAGGATTTCTAATCATTTGAAATTAGAATAATTATTCTTTTTATTCCAGTAACCATGCTTTCTTATGTTTACATTCGTTAAGGATTTCTAATCATTTGAAATTAGAATAATTATTCTTTTATTCCAGTAACCATGCTTTCTTATGTTTACACTCGTTAAGGATTTCTAATCATTTGAAATTAGAATAATTATTCTTTTATTCCAGTAACCATGCTTTCTTATGTTTACACTCGTTAAGGATTTTCTAATCATTTGAAATTAGAATAATTATTCTTTTATTCCAGTAACCATGCTTTCTTATGTTTACACTCGTTAAGGATTTCTAATCATTTGAAATTAGAATAATTATTCTTTTATTCCAGTAACCATGCTTTCTTATGTTTACACTCGTTAAGGAGTTCTAATCATTTGAAATTAGAATAATTATTCTTTTATTCCAGTAACCATGCTTTCTTATGTTTACACTCGTTAAGGATTTCTAATCATTTGAAATTAGAATAATTATTCTTTTATTCCAGTAACCATGCTTTCTTATGTTTACACTCGTTAAGGTTTTCTAATCATTTGAAGTTAGAATAATTATTCTTTTATTCAGTAACCATGCTTTCTTATGTTTACACTCGTTAAGGATTTCTAATCATTTGAAATTAGAATAATTATTCTTTTATTCCAGTAACCATGCTTTCTTATGTTTACACTCGATTTTAATCATTTGAAATTAGAATAATTATTCTTTTTTTTCTAATCATTTGAAATCATCGTTGGATTTCTAATCATTTGAAATTAGATTAGAATAATTATTCTTTTATTCCAGTAACCATGCTTTCTTATGTTTACATTCGTTAAGGATTTCTAATCATTTGAAATTAGAATAATTATTCTTTTATTCCAGTAACCATGCTTTCTTATGTTTACACTCGTTAAGGATTTCTAATCATTTGAAATTAGAATAATTATTCTTTTATTCCAGTAACCATGCTTTCTTATGTTTACACTCGTTAAGGATTTCTAATCATTTGAAATTAGAATAATTATTCTTTTATTCCAGTAACCATGCTTTCTTATGTTTACATTCGTTAAGGATTTCTAATCATTTGAAATTAGAATAAATTCATTTATGAAATTAGATTTCTAAATTTGAAATTATTCTTTTATTCCAGTAACCATGCTTTCTTATGTTTACACTCGTTAAGGAGTTCTAATCATTTGAAATTAGAATAATTATTCTTTTATTCCAGTAACCATGCTTTCTTATGTTTTCGTTATGATTTTAATCATTTGAAATTAGAATAATTATTCTTTTATTCCAGTAACCATGCTTTCTTATGTTTACACTCGTTAAGGATTTCTAATCATTTGAAATTAGAATAATTATTCTTTTATTCAGTAACCATGCTTTCTTATGTTTACACTCGTTTTAATCATTTGAAATTAGAATAATTATTCTTTTTTCAGTAAATCATGTTTTTGAAATAATCATTTGAATAATTATTCTTTTATTCCAGTAACCATGCTTTCTTATGTTTACATTCGTTAAGGATTTCTAATCATTTGAAATTAGAATAATTATTCTTTTATTCCAGTAACCATGCTTTCTTATGTTTACATTCGTTAAGGATTTCTAATCATTTGAAATTAGAATAATTATTCTTTTATTCAGTAACCATGCTTTCTTATGTTTACACTCGTTAAGGATTTCTAATCATTTGAAATTAGAATAATTATTCTTTTATTCCAGTAACCATGCTTTCTTATGTTTACACTCGTTAAGGATTTCTAATCATTTGAAATTAGAATAATTATTCTTTTATTCCAGTAACCATGCTTTCTTATGTTTACATTCGTTAAGGATTTCTAATCATTTGAAATTAGAATAATTATTCTTTTATTCAGTAACCATGCTTTCTTATGTTTACACTCGTTGGATTTCTAATCATTTGAATTAGAATAATTATTCTTTTTTATTCTTTCTTATGTTTAATTCCATGCTTTCTTATCATTTTTTACATTCTTTTATTCGTAACCATGCTTTCTTATGTTTTTCGTTAAGGAGTTCTAATCATTTGAAATTAGAATAATTATTCTTTTATTCCAGTAACCATGCTTTCTTATGTTTACACTCGTTAAGGATTTCTAATCATTTGAAATTAGAATAATTATTCTTTTATTCCAGTAACCATGCTTTCTTATGTTTACACTCGTTAAGGATTTCTAATCATTTGAAATTAGAATAATTATTCTTTTATTCCAGTAACCATGCTTTCTTATGTTTACACTCGTTAAGGATTTCTAATCATTTGAAATTAGAATAATTATTCTTTTATTTAACCATGCTTTCTCATGTTTCCAGTAATCATTTGAAATAGAATAATTATTCTTTTATTTAACCATGCTTTTCTTATGTTTAAGGATTTCTAATCATTTGAAATTAGAATAATTATTCTTTTATTCCAGTAACCATGCTTTCTTATGTTTACACTCGTTAAGGATTTCTAATCATTTGAAATTAGAATAATTATTCTTTTATTCCAGTAACCATGCTTTCTTATGTTTACATTCGTTTTCTAATCATTTGAAATTAGAATAATTATTCTTTTATTCCAGTAACCATGCTTTCTTATGTTTACATTCGTTAAGGATTTCTAATCATTTGAAATTAGAATAATTATTCTTTTATTCCAGTAACCATGCTTTCTTATGTTTACACTCGTTAAGGATTTCTAATCATTTGAAATTAGAATAATTATTCTTTTATTCCAGTAACCATGCTTTCTTATGTTTACACTCGTTAAGGATTTCTAATCATTTGAAATTAGAATAATTATTCTTTTATTCAGTAACCATGCTTTCTTATGTTTACACTCGTTAAGGATTTCTAATCATTTGAAATTAGAATAATTATTCTTTTATTCCAGTAACCATGCTTTCTTATGTTTACATTCGTTAAGGAGTTCTAATCATTTGAAATTAGAATAATTATTCTTTTATTCAGTAACCATGCTTTTCTTATGTTTACACTCGTTAAGGATTTCTAATCATTTGAAATTAGAATAATTATTCTTTTATTCCAGTAACCATGCTTTCTTATGTTTACTCAGTTCTAATCATTTGAAATTAGAATAATTATTCTAATCATCGTTAAGAGTTTCTAATCATTTGAAATTAGAATAATTATTCTTTTATTCCAGTAACCATGCTTTCTTATGTTTACACTCGTTAGGAGTTCTAATCATTTGAAATTAGAATAATTATTCTTTTATTCCAGTAACCATGCTTTCTTATGTTTACACTCGTTAAGGATTTCTAATCATTTGAAATTAGAATAATTATTCTTTTATTTGCTTTCTTATGTTTAATTTCGTTAAGGATTTCTAATCATTTGAAATTAGAATAATTATTCTTTTATTCCAGTAACCATGCTTTCTTATGTTTAAGGATTTCTAATCATTTGAAATTAGAATAATTATTCTTTTATTCAGTAACCATGCTTTCTTATGTTTACACTCGTTAAGGAGTTCTAATCATTTGAAATTAGAATAATTATTCTTTTATTCCAGTAACCATGCTTTCTTATGTTTACATTCGTTAAGGAGTTCTAATCATTTGAAATTAGAATAATTATTCTTTTATTCAGTAACCATGCTTTTCTTATGTTTACACTCGTTAAGGAGTTCTAATCATTTGAAATTAGAATAATTATTCTTTTATTCCAGTAACCATGCTTTCTTATTTTTACACTCGTTAAGGAGTTCTAATCATTTGAAATTAGAATAATTATTCTTTTATTCCAGTAACCATGCTTTCTTATGTTTACACTCGTTAAGGATTTCTAATCATTTGAAATTAGAATAATTATTCTTTATTCCAGTAACCATGAATTTCTTTTATGTTTACACTCGTTAAGGAGTTCTAATCATTTGAAATTAGAATAATTATTCTTTTATTCCAGTAACCATGCTTTCTTATGTTTACACTCGTTAAGGAGTTTTAATCATTTGAAATTAGAATAATTATTCTTTTATTCCAGTAACCATGCTTTCTTATGTTTACACTCGTTAAGGATTTCTAATCATTTGAAATTAGAATAATTATTTTTATTCCAGTAACCATGCTTTCTTATGTTTACACTCGTTAAGGATTTCTAATCATTTGAAATTAGAATAATTATTCTTTTTATTCCAGTAACCATGCTTTCTTATGTTTACACTCGTTAAGGATTTCTAATCATTTGAAATTAGAATAATTATTCTTTTATTCCAGTAACCATGCTTTCTTATGTTTATGTTTAATCATTTGTAGAATAATTATTCTTTTCTAATGCTTTCATTTGAATTTCTAATCATTTGAAATTAGAATAATTATTCTTTTATTCCAGTAACCATGCTTTCTTATGTTTACACATTTCGTTAAGGAGTTCTAATCATTTGAAATTAGAATAATTATTCTTTTATTCCAGTAACATGCTTTCTTATGTTTACACTCGTTAAGGAGTTCTAATCATTTGAAATTAGAATAATTATTCTTTTATTCCAGTAACCATGCTTTCTTATGTTTACACTCGTTAAGGATTTCTAATCATTTGAAATTAGAATAATTATTCTTTTATTCCAGTAACCATGCTTTCTTATGTTTACACTCGTTAAGGATTTCTAATCATTTGAAATTAGAATAATTATTCTTTTATTCCAGTAACCATGCTTTCTTATGTTTACACTCGTTAAGGATTTCTAATCATTTGAAATTAGAATAATTATTCTTTTATTCCAGTAACCATGCTTTCTTATGTTTACACTCGTTAAAGGATTTCTAATCATTTGAAATTAGAATAATTATTCTTTTATTTATCTTATGTTTACTTTAAAGGAGTTCATTTGAAATTAGAATAATTATTCTTTTAACTAATCATTTGAAATTAGAATAATTATTCTTTTATTCCAGTAACCATGCTTTCTTATGTTTACACTCGTTAAGGAGTTCTAATCATTTGAAATTAGAATAATTATTCTTTTATTCCAGTAACCATGCTTTCTTATGTTTACACTCGTTAAGGAGTTCTAATCATTTGAAATTAGAATAATTATTCTTTTATTCCAGTAACCATGCTTTCTTATGTTTACACTCGTTATGATTTCTAATCATTTGAAATTAGAATAATTATTCTTTTATTCCAGTAACCATGCGTTTTCTTATGTTTACACTCGTTATGTTTTAATCATTTGAAATTAGTTATTCCAGTAACCATGCTTTCTTATGTTTACATTCGTTAAGGATTTCTAATCATTTGAAATTAGAATAATTATTCTTTTATTCCAGTAACCATGCTTTCTTATGTTTACACTCGTTAAGGATTTCTAATCATTTGAAATTAGAATAATTATTCTTTTATTCCAGTAACCATGCTTTCTTATGTTTACACTCGTTAAGGATTTCTAATCATTTGAAATTAGAATAATTATTCTTTTTTATTCCAGTATTTTAATCATTTGAAATTGAATAATTATTCTTTTATTCTTATGTTTACATTCGTTAAGGATTTCTAATCATTTGAAATTAGAATAATTATTCTTTTATTCCAGTAACCATGCTTTCTTATGTTTACACTCGTTAAGGATTTCTAATCATTTGAAATTAGAATAATTATTCTTTTATTCCAGTAACCATGCTTTCTTATGTTTACACTCGTTAAGGATTTCTAATCATTTGAAATTAGAATAATTATTCTTTTTTATTCCAGTAACCATGTTTTCTTATGTTTACATTCGTTAAGGAGTTCTAATCATTTGAAATTAGAATAATTATTATTTATTCCAGTAACCATGCTTTCTTATGTTTACACTCGTTAAGGAGTTCTAATCATTTGAAATTAGAATAATTATTCTTTTATTCCAGTAACCATGCTTTCTTATGTTTACATTCGTTAAGGAGTTCTAATCATTTGAAATTAGAATAATTATTCTTTTTATTCCAGTAACCATGCTTTCTTATGTTTACATTCGTTAAGGATTTCTAATCATTTGAAATTAGAATAATTATTCTTTTATTCCAGTAACCATGCTTTCTTATGTTTACATTCGTTAAGGATTTCTAATCATTTGAAATTAGAATAATTATTCTTTTATTCCAGTAACCATGCTTTCTTATGTTTACATTCGTTAAGGATTTCTAATCATTTGAAATTAGAATAATTAATTCATTTTTATTCCAGTAACCATGCTTTCTTATGTTTACATTCGTTAAGATTTCTAATCATTTGAATTAGAATTTTATTCTTTATTCCAGTAACCATCATTTTTCTTATGTTTACACTCGTTAAGGATTTCTAATCATTTGAAATTAGAATAATTATTCTTTTATTCCAGTAAACTTTCTTATGTTTACTTTCTTCATTTGAAATTAGAATATTCTTTTATTCAGTAACCATGCTTTCTCGTTTACATTTCGTTAGGATTTCTAATCATTTGAAATTAGAATAATTATTCTTTTATTCCAGTATGCTTTCTTATGTTTACACTCGTTAAGGATTTCTAATCATTTGAAATTAGAATAATTATTCTTTTATTCCAGTAACCATGCTTTTATGTTTACACTCGTTAAGGATTTCTAATCATTTGAAATTAGAATAATTATTCTTTTATTCCAGTAACCATGCTTTCTTGTTTACACTCGTTTAAGTTTCTAATCATTTGAAATTAGAATAATTATTCTTTTATTCCAGTAACCATGCTTTCTTATGTTTACACTCGTTAAGGAGTTCTAATCATTTGAAATTAGAATAATTATTCTTTTATTCCAGTAACCATGCTTTCTTATGTTTACACTCGTTAAGGATTTCTAATCATTTGAAATTAGAATAATTGTTCTTTTATTCCAGTAACCATGCTTTTATTCCAGTAACCATGCTTTCTTTTATGTTTACACTCGTTAAGGATTTTCTAATCATTTGAAATTAGAATAATTATTCTTTTATTCAGTAACCATGCTTTTTCTTATGTTTACATTCGTTAAGGATTTCTAATCATTTGAAATTAGAATAATTATTCTTTTATTCCAGTAACCATGCTTTCTTATGTTTACACTCGTTATGATTTCTAATCATTTGAAATTAGAATCTTTTATTCAGTAACCATTTTATTCCAGAGTTCTAATCATTTGAATGAATAATTATTCTTGTTTACACTCTTATATTTTACACTCGAGATTTTCTAATCATTTGAAATTAGAATAATTATTCTTTTATTCCAGTAACCATGCTTTCTTATGTTTACACTCGTTAAGGAGTTCTAATCATTTGAAATTAGAATAATTATTTTTTATTCCAGTAACCATGCTTATGTTTTTCTTATGTTTATCACTCGTTAAAGGATTTCTAATCATTTGAAATTAGAATAATTATTCTTTTATTCCAGTAACCATGCTTTTCTTATGTTTACACTCGTTAAGGAGTTCTAATCATTTGAAATTAGAATAATTATTCTTTTATTCCAGTAACCATGCTTTCTTATGTTTACACTCGTTAAGGAGTTCTAATCATTTGAAATTAGAATAATTATTCTTTTATTCAGTAACCATGCTTTCTTATGTTTACATTCGTTAAGGATTTCTAATCATTTGAAATTAGAATAATTATTCTTTTATTCCAGTAACCATGCTTTCTTATGTTTACACTCGTTAAGGAGTTCTAATCATTTGAAATTAGAATAATTATTTCTTTTAATAACCATTATGAAATAATCATTTGAATAGAATAATTATTTTTATTCCAGTAACCATGCTTTCTTATGTTTACACTCGTTAAGGATTTCTAATCATTTGAAATTAGAATAATTATTCTTTTATTCCAGTAACCATGCTTTCTTATGTTTACATTCGTTAAGGATTTCTAATCATTTGAAATTAGAATAATTATTCTTTTATTCCAGTAACCATGCTTTCTTATGTTTACACTCGTTAAGGATTTCTAATCATTTGAAATTAGAATAATTATTCTTTTATTCCAGTAACCATGCTTTCTTATGTTTACACTCGTTAAGGATTTCTAATCATTTGAAATTAGAATAATTATTCTTTTATTCCAGTAACCATGCTTTCTTATGTTTTACACTCGTTAAGGAGTTCTAATCATTTGAAATTAGAATAATTATTCTTTTATTCCAGTAACCATGCTTTCTTATGTTTACACTCGTTAAGGATTTCTAATCATTTGAAATTAGAATAATTATTCTTTTATTCCAGTAACCATGCTTTCTTATGTTTTACTCGTTAAGGTTTCTAATCATTTGAAATTAGAATAATTATTCTTTTATTCCAGTAACCATCGTTAAGGAGTTCTAATCATTTGAAATTAGAATAATTATTCTTTTATTCCAGTAACCATGCTTTCTTATGTTTACACTCGTTAAGGATTTCTAATCATTTGAAATTAGAATAATTATTCTTTTATTCCAGTAACCATGCTTTCTTATGTTTACACTCGTTAAGGATTTCTAATCATTTGAAATTAGAATAATTATTCTTTATTCCAGTAACCATGCTTTCTTATGTTTACATTCGTTAAGGATTTCTAATCATTTGAAATTAGAATAATTATTCTTTTATTCCAATAATCATGCTTTCTTATGTTTACATTCGTTAAGGATTTCTAATCATTTGAAATTAGAATAATTATTCTTTTATTCCAGTAACCATGCTTTCTTATGTTTACACTCGTTTATGATTTCTAATCATTTGAAATTAGAATAATTATTATTTTTATTCCAGTAACCATGCTTTCTTATGTTTACATTCGTTGGAGTTCTAATCATTTGAAATTAGAATAATTATTCTTTTATTCCAGTACCTTTCATGCTTTCTTATGTTTACACTCGTTAATGATTTCTAATCATTTGAAATTAGAATAATTATTCTTTTATTCCAGTAACCATGCTTTCTTATGTTTACACTCGTTAAGGATTTCTAATCATTTGAAATTAGAATAATTATTCTTTTATTCCAGTAACCATGCTTTCATTTATGTTTACATTCGTTAAGGATTTCTAATCATTTGAAATTAGAATAATTATTCTTTTATTCCAGTAACCATGCATTCTTATGTTTACACTCGTTAAGGATTTCTAATCATTTGAAATTAGAATAATTATTCTTTTTTATTCCAGTAACCATGCTTTCTTATGTTTACATTCGTTAAGGAGTTCTAATCATTTGAAATTAGAATAATTATTCTTTTATTCCAGTAACCATGCTTTCTTATGTTTACACTCGTTAAGGATTTCTAATCATTTGAAATTAGAATAATTATTCTTTTATTCCAGTAACCATGCTTTCTTATGTTTACACTCGTTAAGGAGTTCTAATCATTTGAAATTAGAATAATTATTCTTTTATTCCAGTAACCATGCTTTCTTATGTTTACATTCGTTAAGGATTTCTAATCATTTGAAATTAGAATAATTATTCTTTTTTCAGTAAATGCTTTCATGTTTACACTCGAAATTTAGAATTTGAAATTATAATTATTTTTATTCCAGTAACCATGCTTTCTTATGTTTACATTCGTTAAGGATTTCTAATCATTTGAAATTAGAATAATTATTCTTTTATTCCAGTAACCATGCTTTCTTATGTTTATGCTTTCGTTATTTCTAATCATTTGAAATTAGGAATAATTATTCTTTTTATTCAGTAACCATGCTTTCATTTAAGGATTTCTAATCATTTGAAATTAGAATAATTATTCTTTTATTCCAGTAACCATGCTTTTTATGTTTACACTCGTTAGGATTTCTAATCATTTGAAATTAGAATAATTATTCTTTTATTCCAGTAACCATGCTTTCTTATGTTTACATTCGTTAAGGAGTTCTAATCATTTGAAATTAGAATAATTATTCTTTTATTCAGTAACCATGCTTTCTTATGTTTACATTCGTTAAGGAGTTCTAATCATTTGAAATTAGAATAATTATTCTTTTATTCCAGTAACCATGCTTTCTTATGTTTACACTCGTTAAGGATTTCTAATCATTTGAAATTAGAATAATTATTCTTTTATTCCAGTAACCATGCTTTCTTATGTTTACACTCGTTAAGGAGTTCTAATCATTTGAAATTAGAATAATTATTCTTTTTATTCCAGTAACCATGCTTTTCTTATGTTTACATTCGTTAAGGAGTTCTAATCATTTGAAATTAGAATAATTATTCTTTTATTCCAGTAACCATGCTTTCTTATGTTTACATTCTTCGTTAAGATTTCTAATCATTTGAAATTAGAATAATTATTCTTTTATTCCAGTCATAACTCTTATGTTTTGAAATTATTTGAAATTAGAATTATTATTTTTATTCCAGTAACCATGCTTTCTTATGTTTACACTCGTTAAGGATTTCTAATCATTTGAAATTAGAATAATTATTCTTTTTATTCCAGTAACCATGCTTTCTTATGTTTACATTCGTTAGGAGTTCTAATCATTTGAAATTAAATTAGAATAATTATTCTTTTATTCCAGTAACCATGCTTTCTTTATGTTTACACTCGTTAAGGAGTTCTAATCATTTGAAATTAGAATAATTATTCTTTATTCCAGTAACTATGCTTTCTTATGTTTACACTCGTTAGGATTTCTAATCATTTGAAATTAGAATAATTATTCTTTTATTCCAGTACCTATGCTTTTTTATGTTTACATTCGTTAAGGAGTTCTAATCATTTGAAATTAGAATAATTATTTTTTTATTCCAGTAACCATGCTTTTTATATGTTTACATTCGTTAAGGATTTCTAATCATTTGAAATTAGAATAATTATTCTTTTATTCCAGTAACCATGCTTTCTTATGTTTACATTCGTTAAGGAGTTCTAATCATTTGAAATTAGAATAATTATTCTTTTATTCCAGTAACCATGCTTTCTTATGTTTACACTGTTAAGGATTTCTAATCATTTGAAAGTATTCTTTTATTCCGTAACTTTCTTATGTTTACACTCGTTATTCTAATACATTTTTATTCAGTAACCATGCTTTCTTATGTTTTACAGGATTTCGTTATAGATTTCTAATCATTTGAAATTAGAATAATTATTCTTTTATTCCAGTAACCATGCTTTTCTTATGTTTACATTCGTTATGAGTTCTAATCATTTGAAATTAGAATAATTATTCTTTTTATTCCAGTAACCATGCTTTCTTATGTTTACATTCGTTAAGGATTTCTAATCATTTGAAATTAGAATAATTATTCTTTTATTCCAGTAAACCATGTTTTCTTATGTTTATTCCAGTAACATTCGTTTACATTCGGAGTTTCTAATCATTTGAAATTAGAATAATTATTCTTTTTATTCCAGTAACCTTATGCTTTCATTTATGTTTATTCTTTTATTCCGTTATGTTTTTACATTTCTAATCATTCTAATCATTTGAAATTAGAATAATTATTCTTTTATTCCAGTAACCATGCTTTCTTATGTTTACAAGGATTTCTAATCATTTGAAATTCGAATAATTATTCTTTTATTCCAGGCTTTCTTATGTTTACTAATCATTTGAAATTTGAAATTAGAATTATTCTTTTATTCCAGTAACCATGCTTTCTTATGTTTTACACTCGTTAGGATTTCTAATCATTTGAAATTAGAATAATTCTTTTATTTCCATTTTATGTTTCAGATTTCTAACCATAGAATAATTATTCTTTTTATTTTCTTTCTATGTTTACACTCGTTAAGGATTTCTAATCATTTGAAATTAGAATAATTATTCTTTTATTCCAGTAACCATGCTTTTTAATTTTACATTCGTTAAGGAGTTCTAATCATTTGAAATTAGAATAATTATTCTTTTATTCCAGTAAACTTGTTTTCATGATTTTTCTCATGTTTAATTTCGTTATTCGATTTCTAATCATTTAAAATTAGAAATAATTATTCTTTTTATTCAGTAACCATGCTTTCTTATGTTTACACTCGTTAAGGATTTCTAATCATTTGAAATTAGAATAATTATTCTTTTATTCCAGTAACCATGCTTTTCTTATGTTTACACTCGTTAAGGAGTTTCTAATCATTTGAAATTAGAATAATTATTCTTTTATTCCAGTAACCCTTATGCTCGTTTTCATTTGCTTTTTAGTGTTTTCTTATGTTTACACTCGTTAAGGATTTCTAATCATTTGAAATTAGAATAATTATTCTTTTATTCCAGTAACCATGCTTTCTTATGTTTACATTCGTTAAGGAGTTCTAATCATTTGAAATTAGAATAATTATTCTTTTATTCCAGTGTATGCTTTCTTATGTTTACATTCGTTAAGGAGTTCTAATCATTTGAAATTAGAATAAATTCTTTTATTCCAGTAACCATGCTTTCTTATGTTTACACTCGTTGTTCTAATCATTTGAAATTAGAATAATTATTCTTTTATTCCAGTAACCATGCTTTCTTATGTTTACACTCGTTAGGATTTCTAATCATTTGAAATTAGAATAATTATTCTTTTATTCCAGTAACCATGCTTTCTTATGTTTACATTCGTTAGGATTTCTAATCATTTTGAAATTAGAATAATTATTTTTTTATTAACCAGTAACCATGCTTTCTTATGTTTAATTACATTCGTTAAGGAGTTCTAATCATTTGAAATTAGAATAATTATTCTTTTATTCCAGTAACCATGCTTTTTATATTTACATTCGTTAAGGATTTCTAATCATTTGAAATTAGAATAATTATTCTTTTTTATTCCAGTAACCATGCTTTCTTATGTTTACATTCGTTGGAGTTCTAATCATTTGAAATTAGAATAATTATTCTTTTATTCCAGTAACTATACTTTCTTATGTTTTACACTCGTTAAGGATTTCTAATCATTTGAAATTAGAATAATTATTCTTTATTCCAGTAACCATGCTTTTCTTATGTTTACTCTCGTTAAGGAGTTCTAATCATTTGAAATTAGAATAATTATTCTTTTTATTCATTCAGTAACCATGCTTTCTTATGTTTACACTCGTTTGAGGTTCTAATCATTTGAAATTAGAATAATTATTCTTTTTATTCCAGTAACCATGCTTTCTTATGAATTTACACTCGTTAAGGATTTCTAATCATTTGAAATTAGAATAATTATTCTTTTTTATTCCAGTAACCATGCTTTCTTATGTTTACATTCGTTAGGATTTCTAATCATTTGAAATTAGAATAATTCTTTTTTTATTCCAGTAACCATGCTTTCTTATTTTTACACTCGTTAAGGATTTCTAATCATTTGAAATTAGAATAATTATTTCTTTTATTCCAGTAACCATGCTTTCTTATGTTTACACTCGTTAAGGATTTCTAATCATTTGAAATTAGAATAATTATTCTTTTATTCCAGTAACCATGCTTTCTTATGTTTTTACTCGTTAAGGATTTCTAATCATTTGAAATTAGAATAATTATTCTTTTATTCCAGTAACCATGCTTTCTTATGTTTACACTCGTTAAGATTTCTAATCATTTGAAATTAGAATAATTATTCTTTTTATTCCAGTAACCATGCTTTCTTATGTTTACATTCGTTAAGGATTTCTAATCATTTGAAATTAGAATAATTATTCTTTTATTCCAGTAACCATGCTTTCTTATGTTTGCCTCGTTAGGAGTTCTAATCATTTGAAATTAGAATAATTATTCTTTTATTCCAGTAACCATGCTTTCTTATGTTTACACTCGTTAAGGATTTCTAATCATTTGAAATTAGAATAATAATTATTTTTTATTCCAGTAACCATGCTTTCTTATGTTTACACTCGTTAAGGAGTTCTAATCATTTGAAATTAGAATAATTATTTTTTATTCCAGTAACCATGCTTTCTTATGTTTTACATTCGTTAGGATTTCTAATCATTTGAAATTAGAATAATTATTCTTTTATTCCAGTAACCATGCTTTCTTAAATTCGTTAAGGTTTTTCTAATCATTTGAAATTTAATTATTCTTTTTATTCAGTAACCATGCTTTTCTTATGTTCTAATCATTTGAAATTTTAGAATAATTATTCTTTTATTCCAGTAACCATGCTTTCTTATGTTTACATTCGTTAAGGATTTCTAATCATTTGAAATTAGAATAATTATTCTTTATTCCAGTAACCATGTTTTTTCTTTATGTTTACATTCGTTAATGATTCTTTTTATTTCTAATCATTTGAAATTAGAATAATTATTCTTTTATTCCAGTAACCATGCTTTTTCTTATGTTTACATTCGTTAAGGATTTTAATCATTTGAAAGTAGAATAATTATTCTTTTATTCCAGTAACCATGCATTCATTTATGTTTACACTCGTTGGATTTCTAATCATTTAAAATTAGAATAATTATTCTTTTTATTCCAGTAACCATGCTTTTCTTATGTTTACACTGGTTAAGGATTTCTAATCATTTGAAATTAGAATAATTATTCTTTTATTCCAGTAACTAATCATTTTAGAATTAGAATAATTATGCTTTCTTATGTTTACACTCGTTAAGGAGTTCTAATCATTTGAAATTAGAATAATTATTCTTTTATTCCAGTAACCATGCTTTTCTTATGTTTAACTCGTTAAGGAGTTTCTAATGAAATTAGAAATTAGAATTGTCTTTTATTTACTTTCTTATGTTTACCTCGTTAAGGATTTCTAATCATTTGAAATTAGAATAATTATTCTTTTATTCCAGTAACCATGCTTTCTTATGTTTACACTCGTTAGATTTCTAATCATTTGAAATTAGAATAATTATTCTTTTATTCCAGTAACCATGCTTTCTTATGTTTACATTCGTTAAGGATTTCTAATCATTTGAAATTAGAATAATTATTCTTTTATTCCAGTAACCATGCTTTTCTTATGTTTACATTCGTTAGGAGTTCTAATCATTTGAAATTAGAATAATTATTCTTTTATTCCAGTAACCATGCTTTCTAATCATTTATGTTTACACTCTTATGTTAAGATTTCTAATCATTTGAAATTAGAATAATTATTCTTTTATTCCAGTAAACTTTCTTATGTTTACACTCGTTAAGGAGTTCTATTCTTTTATTCCATTAACCATGCTTTCTTATGTTTACACTCGTTAGGATTTCTAATCATTTGAAATTAGAATAATTATTCTTTTATTCCAGTAACCTTATGCTTTCTTATCATTTGAAATTAGAATTTATTCACTCGTTAAGGAGTTCTAATCATTTGAAATTAGAATAATTATTCTTTTATTCCAGTAACCATGCTTTCTTATGTTTACACTCGTTAAGGATTTCTAATCATTTGAAATTAGAATAATTATTCTTTTATTCCAGTAACCATGCTTTCTTATTTACACTCGTTAAGGATTTCTAATCATTTGAAATTAGAATAATTATTATTCTTTTATTCCAGTAACCATGCTTTTCTTATGTTTACATTCGTTAAGGATTTCTAATCATTTGAAATTAGAATAATTATTCTTTTATTCCAGTAACCATGCTTTCTTATGTTTACACTCGTTTGAGTTTCTAATCATTTGAAATTAGAATAATTATTCTTTTATTCCAGTAACCATGCTTTCTTATTTTACTCGTTGGATTTCTAATCATTTGAAATTAGAATAATTATTCTTTTATTCCAGTAACCATGCTTTCTTATGTTTACACTCGTTAGGATTTCTAATCATTTGAAATTAGAATAATTATTCTTTTATTCCAGTAACCATGCTTTCTTATGTTTACATTCGTTAATGATTTCTAATCATTTGAAATTAGAATAATTATTCTTTTTATTCCAGTAACCATGCTTTCTTATGTTTACATTCGTTAAGATTTCTAATCATTTTGAATTCTAATCATTTCGTTATGATTTCTAAGAATAATAGAATAATTATTCTTTTATTCCAGTAACCATGCTTTCTTATGTTTTTACACTCGTTAAGGATTTCTAATCATTTGAAATTAGAATAATTATTCTTTTATTCCAGTAACCATGCTTTCTTTATGTTTTTTACATTCGTTAAGGATTTCTAATCATTTGAAATTAGAATAATTATTCTTTATTCAGTAACCATGCTTTCTTATGTTTACACTCGTTAAGAGTTCTAATCATTTTTAGGAGTTCTAATCATTTACAAAGTTTCTAATCATTTCAGAATAATTATTCTTTTATTCCAGTAACCATGCTTTCTTATGTTTACACTCGTTAAGGATTTCTAATCATTTGAAATTAGAATAATTATTCTTTTATTCCAGTAACCATGCTTTCTTTTATGTTTACACTCGTTAAGGAGTTCTAATCATTTGAAATTAGAATAATTATTCTTTTATTCCAAAACCATGCTTTTCATGCTTTCTTATGTTTACATTCGTTTAACTCGTTAAGGATTTCTAATCATTTTGAAATTAGAATAATTATTCTTTTATTCCAGTAACCATGCTTTCTTATGTTTACTCGTTAAGGATTTCGTTAAGATTTCTAATCATTTGAAATTAGAATAATTATTTTTTATTCCAGTAACCATGCTTTCTTATGTTTACACTCGTTAGGATTTCTAATCATTTGAAATTAGAATAATTATTCTTTTTATTCAGTAACCATGCTTTCTTATGTTTACATTCGTTAAAGGTTCTAATCATTTGAAATTAGAATAATTATTCTTTTATTCCAGTAACCATGTTTACATTCGTTTTCTTATGTTTATTACTCGTTAAACTCGGTTCTAATCATTTGAAATTAGAATAATTATTCTTTTATTCCAGTAACCATGCTTTCTTATGTTTACACTCGTTAAGGATTTCTAATCATTTGAAATTAGAATAATTATTCTTTATTCCAGTAACCATGCTTTCTTATGTTTACATTCGTTAAGGATTTCTAATCATTTTGAAATTAGAATAATTATTCTTTTATTCCAGTATCCATGCTTTCTTATGTTTACACTGGTTAGGATTTCTAATCATTTGAAATTAGAATAATTATTCTTTTATTCCAGTAACCATGCTTTCTTATGTTTTACATTCGTTAAGGAGTTCTAATCATTTGAAATTAGAATAATTATTCTTTTATTCCAGTAACATGCTTTTCTTATGTTTATATTCGTTGGATTTCTAATCATTTGAAATTAGAATAATTATTCTTTTATTCCAGTAACCATGCTTTCTTATGTTTACACTCGTTAAGGAGTTCTAATCATTTGAAATTAGAATAATTATTCTTTTATTCAGTAACCATGCTTTCTTATGTTTTTACACTCGTTAAGGATTTCTAATCATTTGAAATTAGAATAATTATTCTTTATTCCAGTAACCATGCTCGTTTTCTTATGTTTTATTCACTCGTTAAGGATTTCTAATCATTTGAAATTAGAATAATTATTCTTTTATTCAGTAACCATGCTTTTCTTATGTTTACATTCGTTAAGGATTTCTAATCATTTGAAATTAGAATAATTATTCTTTTATTCCAGTAACCATGCTTTCATTTATGAATAATTTATTAACCATTCGTTAATTCGTTAAGTTCTAATCATTTGAAATTAGAATAATTATTCTTTTTATTCCATGTAACCATGCTTTCTTATGTTTACACTCGTTAAGGATTTCTAATCATTTGAAATTAGAATAATTATTCTTTTATTCAGTAACCATGCTTTCTTATGTTTTACCTCGTTAGGAGTTTCTAATCATTTGAAATTAGAATAATTATTCTTTTATTCAGTAACCATCTTTCTTATGTTTACATTCGTTATGTTTACATTCGAGTTCTAATCATTTAAATTAGAATAATTATTCTTTTATTCAGTAACCATGCTTTCTTATGTTTACATTCGTTAAGGATTTTAATCATTTAAAATTAGAATAATTATTCTTTTATTCAGTAAAATGCTTTCTTATGTTTACTCGTTAAGATTTCTAATCATTTGAAATTAGAATAATTATGTTTCTTTTATTCCAGTAACCATGCTTTCTTATGTTTACTCTCGTTAAGGATGTTTCTAATCATTTGAAATTAGAATAATTATTCTTTTATTCAGTAACCATGCTTTTTTCTTATGTTTATCACTCGTTAGGATTTCTAATCATTTGAAATTAGAATAATTATTCTTTTTATTCAGTTTTAACAATGTTTCTTTCATTTATGTTTTACATTCGTTAAGGATTTCTAATCATTTGAAATTAGAATAATTATTCTTTTATTCCAGTAACCATGCTTTCTTATGTTTACACTCGTTAAGGAGTTCTAATCATTTGAAATTAGAATAATTATTCTTTATTCCAGTAACCATGCTTTCTTATGTTTACACTCGTTAAGGAGTTCTAATCATTTGAAATTAGAATAATTATTCTTTTATTCCAGTAACCATGCTTTCTTATGTTTACACTCGTTGTTTTCTAATCATTTGAAATTAGAATAATTATTCTTTTATTCCAGTAACCATGATAATTATTCTTTATATGTTTACACTCGTTAAGGTTCTAATCATTTGAAATTAGAATAATTATTTTTATTCAGTAACCATGCTTTCTTATGTTTACACTCGTTAAGGAGTTCTAATCATTTGAAATTAGAATAATTATTCTTTTATTTCTGTTAACACTCATTGCTTTCATTTGAAATTGTTTATTCCAGTAACCATCTTTCTTATGTTTACACTCGTTAAGGATTTCTAATCATTTGAAATTAGAATAATTATAATTTTTATTCCATTAACCATGCTTTCTTATGTTTACTCGTTAGGATTTCTAATCATTTGAAATTAGAATAATTATTCTTTTATTCCAGTAACCATGCTTTCTTATGTTTACACTCGTTAAGAATTTCTAATCATTGAAATTAGAATAATTATTCATTTTATTCCAGTAACCATGCTTTCTTATGTTTACACATTTCGAATAACTATTCTTTATTCCAGGCTTTCTTATTTCTAATCATTTGAAATTAGAATAATTAATTTTATTCCAGTAACCATGCTTTCTTATGTTTACATTCGTTAAGGTTTCTAATCATTTGAAATTAGAATAATTATTCTTTTATTCAGTAACCATGCTTTTCTTATGTTTACACTCGTTAAGGATTTCTAATCATTTGAAATTAGAATAATTATTCTTTTATTCCAGTAACCATGCTTTCTTATGTTTACACTCGTTAGGATTTCTAATCATTTGAAATTAGAATAATTATTCTTTTATTCCAGTAACCATGCTTTCTTATGTTTACATTCGTTAAGGATTTCTAATCATTTGAAATTAGAATAATTATTCTTTTATTCAGTAACCATTTTCTTATGTTTACATTCGTTAAGGAGTTCTAATCATTTGAAATTGAATAATTATTCTTTTATTCAGTAACCATGCTTTTCTTATGTTTTTACATTTCGTTAAGGATTTCTAATCATTTGAAATTAGAATAATTATTCTTTTATTCCAGTAACCAACTTATGATTTCTTATGTTTACACTCGTTAAGGATTTCTAATCATTTGAAATTAGAATAATTATTCTTTTATTCAGTAACCATGGTTTCTTATGTTTACATTCGTTAAGGAGTTTAATCATTTTGAAATTAGAATAATTATTCTTTTATTCAGTAACCATGCTTTCTTATGTTTACACTCGTTGAGAAATTAGAATAATTTTCTAATCATTTGAAATTAGAATAATTATTCTTTTATTCAGTAACTATGCTTTCTTATGTTTACACTCGTTAAGGATTTCTAATCATTTGAAATTAGAATAATTATTCTTTTATTCCAGTAACCATGCTTTCTTATGTTTACACTCGTTAAGGAGTTCTAATCATTTGAAATTAGAATAATTATTTCTTTATTCAGTAACCATGCTTTTCTTATGTTTACATTCGTTATGGACTCGTTTTCTAATCATTTGAAATTAGAATAATTATTCTTTTATTCCAGTAACCATGCTTTCTTATGTTTTACATTCGTTAAGGATTTCTAATCATTTGAAATTAGAAGAATAATTATTCTTTTTTATTCCAGTAACATTTGAAATTAGAATAATTCATGCTTTTCTTATGTTTACATTCGTTAAGGATTTCTAATCATTTGAAATTAGAATAATTATTCTTTTATTCAGTAACCATGCTTTCTTATGTTTACACTCGTTAAGGATTTCTAATCATTTGAATTAGAATAATTATTCTTTTATTCCAGTAACCATGCTTTCTTATGTTTACACTCGTTAAGGATTTCTAATCATTTGAAATTAAAATAATTATTCTTTTATTCCAGTAACCATGCTCGTTAAGGATTTTTATTTGAAATTTTTAACCACTCGTTAAACTCGGATTTCTAATCATTTGAAATTAGAATAATTATTCTTTTATTCCAGTAACCATGCTTTCTTATGTTTACACTCGTTAAGGATTTCTAATCATTTGAAATTAGAATAATTATTCTTTTATTCAGTAACCATGCTTTCTTATGTTTACACTCGTTAAGGATTTTCTAATCATTTGAAATTAGAATAATTATTCTTTTATTCCAGTAACCATGCTTTCTTATGTTTACACTCGTTAAGGAGTTCTAATCATTTGAAATTAGAATAATTATTCTTTTATTCAGTAACCATGCTTTCTTATGTTTTACATTCGTTAAGGATTTCTAATCATTTGAAATTAGAATAATTATTCTTTTTATTCCAGTAACCATGCTTTTTATGTTTACATTCGTTAAGGATTTCTAATCATTTGAAATTAGAATAATTATTCTTTTATTCAGTAACCATGCTTTTTATTCTTATTTTACATTCGTTAAGGATTTCTAATCATTTGAAATTAGAATAATTATTCTTTTATTCCAGTAACCATGCTTTCTTATGTTTACATTCGTTAAGAGTTCTAATTTCTTTAATCATTTTGAAATTAGAATAATTATTCTTTTATTCAGTAACCATGCTTTCTTATGTTTACACTCGTTAAGGATTTCTAATCATTTGAAATTAGAATAATTATTCTTTTATTCCAGTAACCATGCTTTCTTATGTTTACACTCGTTAAGGATTTCTAATCATTTTGAAATTAGAATAATTATTCTTTTATTCCAGTAACCATGCTTTCTTATGTTTACACTCGTTAAGGATTTCTAATCATTTGAAATTAAATAATTATTCTTTTATTCAGTAACCATGCTTTCTTATGTTTACATTCGTTAAGGAGTTCTAATCATTTGAAATTAGAATAATTATTCTTTTATTCAGTAACCATGCTTTCTTATGTTTACACTCGTTAGGGATTTCTAATCATTTGAAATTAGAATAATTATTCTTTTATTCAGTAACCATGCATTCTTATGTTTACACTCGTTAGGGATTTCTAATCATTTGAAATTAGAATAATTATTCTTTTATTCCAGTAACCATGCTTTCTTATGTTTACACTCGTTAAGGAGTTCTAATCATTTGAAATTAGAATAATTATTCTTTTTTATTCCAGTAACCATGCTTTCTTATGTTTTACACTCGTTAAGGATTTCTAATCATTTGAAATTAGAATAATTATTCTTTTATTCAGTAACCATACTTTCTTATGTTTACACTCGTTAAGGTTTCTAATCATTTGAAATTAGAATAATTATTCTTTTTATTCCAGTAACCATGCTTTCTTATGTTTACACTCGTTAAGGATTTTCTAATCATTTGAAATTAGAATAATTATTCTTTTTATTCAGTAACCATGCTTTCTTATGTTTATTCTTTTATTCCTCGTTAACTCGGATTTCTAATCATTTGAAATTAGAATAATTATTCTTTTATTCCAGTAACCATGCTTTCTTATGTTTACACTCGTTAAGATTTCTAATCATTTGAAATTAGAATAGTATTCTTTTTATTCCAGTAACCATGCTTTCTTATGTTTACATTCGTTAAGGATTTTCTAATCATTTGAAATTAGAATAATTATTCTTTTATTCCAGTAACCATGCTTTCTTATGTTTTACCTCGTTAAGGATTTCTAATCATTTGAAATTAGAATAATTATTCTTTTATTCCAGTAACCATGCTTTCTTATGTTTACACTCGTTAAGGATTTCTAATCATTTGAAATTAGAATAATTATTCTTTTATTCCAGTAACCATGCTTTCTTATGTTTACACTCGTTAGGTTCGGCATTTGAGTTTTATTTGAAATTAGAATAATTATTTTTTTATTCAGTAACCATGCTTTCTTATGTTTACATTCGTTAGGGATTTCTAATCATTTGAAATTAGAATAATTATTCTTTTATTCTTAACCATGTTTCTTATGTTTACACTCGTTAGGATTTCTAATCATTTTGAAATTAGAATAATTATTCTTTTATTTATGCTTTCTTATGTTTACACTCGTTAAGGAGTTCTAATCATTTGAAATTAGAATAATTATTCTTTTATTCCAGTAACCATGCTTTCTTATGTTTACACTCGTTAAGGATTTCTAATCATTTGAAATTAGAATAATTATTCTTTTATTCCAGTAACCATGCTTTCTTATGTTTACACTCGTTAAGGATTTCTAATCATTTGAAATTAGAATAATTATTCTTTTATTCAGTAACCATGCTTTCTTATGTTTACACTCGTTAAGGAGTTCTAATCATTTGAAATTAGAATAATTATTCTTTTATTCCAGTAACCATACTTTCTTATGTTTACACTCGTTAAGGTTTTCTAATCATTTGAAATTAGAATAATTATTCTTTTATTCCAGTAACCATGCTTTCTTATGTTTACATTCGTTATGATTTCTAATCATTTGAAATTAGAATAATTATTCTTTTTATTCCAGTAACCATGCTTTCTTATGTTTTACATTCGTTAGGATTTCTAATCATTTGAAATTAGAATAATTATTCTTTTATTCCAGTAACCATGCTTTCTTATGTTTACATTCGTTAAGGTTTTCTAATCATTTGAAATTAGAATAATTATTCTTTTATTCCAGTAACCATGCTTTCTTATGTTTACACTCGTTAAGGATTTCTAATCATTTGAAATTAGAATAATTATTCTTTTATTCCAGTAACCATGCTTTCTTATGTTTACACTTTAAGTTCATTCGTTAAGGATTTCTAATCATTTGAAATTAGAATAATTATTCTTTTATTCAGTAACCATGCTTTCTTATGTTTACACTCGTTAAGGATTTTCTAATCATTTGAAATTAGAATAATTATTCTTTTATTCCAGTAACCATGCTTTCTTATGTTTACACTCGTTAAGGATTTCTAATCATTTGAAATTAGAATAATTATTCTTTTATTCCAGTAACCATGCTTTCTTATGTTTACATTCGTTAGGATTTCTAATCATTTGAAATTAGAATAATTATTCTTTTATTCCAGTAACCATTATGTTTTACATTTCTTATGTTTTTCAGTTCTCATTTGAAATAGAATAATTATTCTTTTATTCCAGTAACCATGCTTTCTTATGTTTCATTTTGAGTTCTAATCATTTGAAATTTTAGAATAATTATTCTTTTATTCCAGTAACCATGCTTTCTTATGTTTTACATTCGTTAAGGTTTTCTAATCATTTGAAATTAGAATAATTATTCTTTTATTCCAGTAACCATGCTTTCTTATGTTTACACTCGTTAAGGAGTTTCTAATCATTTGAAATTAGAATAATTATTCTTTTTTATTCAGTAACCATGCTTTCTTATGTTTACACTCGTTATGATTTCTAATCATTTGAAATTAGAATAATTATTCTTTTATTCCAGTAACCATGCTTTCTTATGTTTACACTCGTTAAGGATTTCTAATCATTTGAAATTAGAATAATTATTCTTTTATTCAGTAACCATGCTTTCTTATGTTTACATTCGTTAAGATTTCTAATCATTTTGAAATTAGAATAATTATTCTTTTATTCCAGTAACCATGATTTCTTATGTTTACACTCGTTGGATTTCTAATCATTTGAAATTAGAATAATTATTCTTTTTTATTCCAGTAACCATGCTTTCTTATGTTTACACTCGTTAAGGATTTCTAATCATTTGAAATTAGAATAATTATTCTTTTATTCCAGTAACCATGCTTTCTTATGTTTACATTCGTTAAGGATTCTTTTTCTAATCATTTGAAATTAGAATAATTATTCTTTTATTCCAGTAACCATGCTTTCTTATGTTTACATTCGTTAAGGATTTCTAATCATTTGAAATTAGAATAATTATTCTTTTATTCCAGTAACCATGCTTTTCTTATGTTTACACTCGTTAGGTTTTCTAATCATTTGAAATTAGAATAATTATTCTTTATTCCAGTAACCATGCTTTCTTATGTTTACTCATTTCTCGTTACGGAGTTCTAATCATTTGAAATTAGAATAATTATTCTTTTATTCAGTAACCATGCTTTTCTTATGTTTACATTCGTTAAATTTCTAATCATTTGAAATTAGAATAATTATTTTTATTCCAGTAACCATGCTTTCTTATGTTTACACTCGTTTGGGATTTCTAATCATTTGAAATTAGAATAATTATTCTTTTATTCAGTAACCATGCTTTCTTATGTTTACACTCGTTAGGATTTCTAATCATTTGAAATTAGAATAATTATTCTTTTATTCCAGTAACCATGCTTTCTTTTATGTTTACATCGTTAGAGTTCGTTAAGGAATAATTTTCTAATCATTTGAAATTAGATTTCTAAATAATTAGAATTCTTTTATTCCAGTAACCATGCTTTCTTATGTTTACATTCGTTAAGGATTTCTAATCATTTGAAATTAGAATAATTATTCTTTTATTCCAGTAACCATGCTTTCTTATGTTTTTGTTCGTTAGGATTTCTAATCATTTGAAATTAGAATAATTATTCTTTTATTCCAGTAACCATGCTTTCTTATGTTTACACTCGTTAAGGATTTCTAATCATTTGAAATTAGAATAATTATTCTTTTATTCAGTAACCATGCTTTCTTATGTTTACACTCGTTAAGGATTTCTAATCATTTGAAATTAGAATAATTATTCTTTTATTCAATAACCATGCTTTTCTTATGTTTACATTCGTTAAGGATTTCTAATCATTTGAAATTAGAATAATTATTCTTTTATTTCAGTAACTCATGCTTTCTTATGTTTACACTCGTTAAGGCTTTCTAATCATTTGAAATTAGAATAATTATTCTTTTATTTCAGTAACCATGCTTTCTTATGTTTTACACTCGTTAAGGATTTCTAATCATTTGAAATTAGAATAATTATTCTTTTATTCCAGTAACCATGCTTTCTTATGTTTACATTCGTTAAGGTTTCTAATCATTTGAAATTAGAATAATTATTCTTTTTATTCCAGTAACCATGCTTCTTATGTTTACACTCGTTAGGATTTCTAATCATTTGAAATTAGAATAATTATTCTTTTATTCCAGTAACCATGATTTTTCTTATGTTTTACACTCGTTAAGGATTTCTAATCATTTGAAATTAGAATAATTATTCTTTATTCAGTAACCATGCTTTCTTATGTTTACATTCGTTAAGGATTTCTAATCATTTGAAATTAGAATAATTATTCTTTTATTCCAGTAACCATGCTTTTTATGTTTACATTCGTTAAGGATTTTTCTAATCATTTGAAATTAGAATAATTATTCTTTTATTCAGTAACCATGCTTTCTTATGTTTTACACTCGTTAAGCTTTTCTAATCATTTGAAATTAGAATAATTATTCTTTTATTCCAGTAACCATGCTTTCTTATGTTTTACATTCGTTAAGGATTTCTAATCATTTGAAATTAGAATAATTATTCTTTTATTCCAGTAACCATGCTTTCTTATGTTTACACTCGTTAAGGGTTCTAATCATTTGAAATTAGAATAATTATTCTTTTATTCAGTAACCATACTTTCTTATGTTTACACTCGTTAAGGATTTCTAATCATTTGAAATTAGAATAATTATTCTTTTATTCCAGTAACCATGCTTTCTTATGTTTACACTCGTTAGGATTCGTTTTCTAATCATTTGAAATTAGAATAATTATTCTTTTATTCAGTAACCATGCTTTTCTTATGTTTACACTCGTTAAGGATTTCTAATCATTGAAATTAGAATAATTATTCTTTTTGAAATTAGAATAATTATTCTTTTATTCAGTAACCATGCTTTCTTATGTTTTACACTCGTTAAGGATTCTTTTTCTAATCATTTGAAATTAGAATAATTATTCTTTTATTCAGTAACCATGCTTTCTTATGTTTACATTCGTTAAGGATTTCTAATCATTTGAAATTAGAATAATTATTCTTTTATTCAGTAACCATGCTTTCTTATGTTTACACTCGTTAAGGATTTCTAATCATTTGAAATTAGAATAATTATTCTTTTTATTCAGTAACCATGCTTTCTTATGTTTACATTCGTTAAGGAGTTTCTAATCATTTGAAATTAGAATAATTATTCTTTTATTCCAGTAACCATGCTTTCTTATGTTTACACTCGTTAAGGTTCTAATCATTTGAAATTAGAATAATTATTCTTTTATTCCAGTAACCATGCTTTCTTATGTTTTACACTCGTTAAGGATTTCTAATCATTTGAAATTAGAATAATTATTCTTTTATTGTAACCATGCCTTATGTTTACTCTTTCTTATGTTTTACATTCGTTAAGGATTTCTAATCATTTGAAATTAGAATAATTATTCTTTTATTCCAGTAACCATGCTTTCTTATGTTTACATTCGTTAAGGATTTCTAATCATTTGAAATTAGAATAATTATTCTTTTTATTCAGTAACCATGCTTTCTTATCTTTACACTCGTTAAGGATTTCTAATCATTTGAAATTAGAATAATTATTCTTTTATTCAGTAACCATGCTTTCTTATGTTTACATTCGTTAAGGATTTTCTAATCATTTGAAATTAGAATAATTATTCTTTTATTCCAGTAACCATGCTTTCTTATGTTTACACTCGTTAAGATTTCTAATCATTTGAAATTAGAATAATTATTCTTTTATTCCAGTAACCATGCTTTCTTATGTTTACACTCGTTAAGGAGTTCAAATCATTTGAAATTAGAATAATTATTCTTTTATTCCAGTAACCATGCTTTCTTATGTTTACACTCGTTAAGGATTTCTAATCATTTGAAATTAGAATAATTATTTTTTATTCCAGTAACCATGCTTTCTTATGTTTATGATTTTATCATTTTGAAATTAGAATAATTATTCTTTTATTCCAGTAAATCATGTTTGTTCGTTTTGAGTTCTAATCATTTGAAATTAGAATAATTATTCTTTTATTCCAGTAACCATGCTTTCTTATGTTTACACAGTTCTAATCATTTGAAATTAGAATAATTATTCTTTTATTCAGTAACCATGCTTTCTTATGTTTACATTCGTTAAGAGTTCTAATCATTTGAAATTAGAATATTATTCTTTTATTCAGTAACCATACTTTCTTATGTTTACACTGTTAAGGATTTTTCTAATCATTTGAAATTAGAATAATTATTCTTTATTTTATTCCAGTTTAACCATAATCATTTGAAATTAGAATAATTATTTTTTAACCATGCTTTCTTATGTTTAAGGATTTCTAATCATTTGAAATTAGAATAATTATTCTTTTATTCCAGTAACCATGCTTTTTATGTTTACATTCGTTAAGGTTTTCTAATCATTTGAAATTAGAATAATTATTCTTTTATTCCAGTAACCATGCTTTCTTGTTTTACACTCGTTAAGGATTTCTAATCATTTGAAGTTAGAATAATTATTCTTTTATTCCAGTAACCATGCCTTCTTATGATTACACTCGTTAAGGATTTCTAATCATTTGAAATTAGAATAATTATTCTTTTATTCCAGTAACCATACTTTCTTATGTTTACACTCGTTAAGGATTTCTAATCATTTGAAATTAGAATAATTATTCTTTTATTCCAGTAACCATGCTTTCTTATGTTTACACTCGTTAATGTGTTCTAATCATTTGAAATTAGAATAATTATTCTTTTTATTCCAGTAACCATGCTTTTTTATGTTTACACTCGTTGGAGTTCTAATCATTTGAAATTAGAATAATTATTCTTTTATTCCAGTAACCATGCTTTCTTATGTTTACACTCGTTAAGGAGTTCTAATCATTTGAAATTAGAATAATTATTCTTTTATTCCAGTAACCATGCTTTCTTATGTTTACACTCGTTAAGGATTTCTAATCATTTGAAGTTAGAATAATTATTCTTTTATTCCAGTAACTATGCTTTCTTATGTTTACACTCGTTAGGAGTTCTAATCATTTGAAATTAGAATAATTATTCTTTTATTCCAGTAACCATGCTTTCTTATGTTTTACATTCGTTAAGGATTTCTAATCATTTGAAATTAGAATAATTATTCTTTTATTCCAGTAACCATGCTTTCTTATGTTTACATTCGTTAAGATTTCTAATCATTTTGAAATTAGAATAATTATTCTTTTATTCCAGTAACCATGCTTTCTTATGTTTACATTCGTTAAGGATTTCTAATCATTTGAAATTAGAATAATTATTCTTTTATTCCAGTAACCATTTCTTATATTTTACACTCGTTAAGGAGTTCTAATCATTTGAAATTAGAATAATTATTCTTTTATTCAGTAACCATGCTTTCTTATGTTTACATTCGTTAAGGATTTCTAATCATTTGAAATTAGAATAATTATTCTTTTATTCAGTAACCATGCTTTCTTATGTTTACTTTCGTTGGGGAGTTTAATCATTTGAAATTAGAATAATTATTCTTTTATTCCAGTAACCATGCTTTTCTTATGTTTACACTCGTTAAGTTTCTAATCATTTGAAATTAGAATAATTATTCTTTTATTCCAGTAACCATGCTTTCTTATGTTTACATTCGTTAAGGATTTCTAATCATTTGAAATTAGAATAATTATTCTTTTATTCAGTAACCATGCTTTCTTATTTTTACACTCGTTAAGATTTCTAATCATTTGAAATTAGAATAATTATTCTTTTATTCCAGTAACCATGCTTTCTTATGTTTACATTTCGTTAAGGAGTTCTAATCATTTGAAATTAGAATAATTATTCTTTTATTCCAGTAACCATGCTTTCTTATGTTTACTCGTTAAGGTTTTCTAATCATTTGAAATTAGAATAATTATTCTTTTATTCCAGTAACCATGCTTTCTTATGTTTACACTCGTTAAGGATTTCTAATCATTTGAAATTAGAATAATTATTCTTTTATTCAGTAACCATGCTTTCTTATGTTTACACTCGTTAAGTTTTCTAATCATTTGAAATTAGAATAATTATTCTTTTATTCCAGTAACCATGCTTTCTTATGTTTTACACTCGTTAAGGTTTCTAATCATTTGAAATTAGAATAATTATTCTTTTTATTCAGTAACCATGCTTTCTTATGTTTACTCGTTAAGGATTTCTAATCATTTGAAATTAGAATAATTATTCTTTTATTCCAGTGTATGCTTTCTTATGTTTTACACTCGTTAAGGATTTCTAATCATTTGAAATTAGAATAATTATTCTTTTATTCCTAATCATTTGTAACCATGCTTTCTTATGTTTACACATTCGTTACAGGATTTCTAATCATTTGAAATTAGAATAATTATTCTTTTTATTCCAGTAACCCATGCTTTCTTATGTTTACATTCGTTAAGGATTTCTAATCATTTGAAATTAGAATAATTATTCTTTTATTCCAGTAACCAAGGTTTTCTTCATTTGAAATTGTTTACACTCGTTGGATTTCTAATCATTTGAAATTAGAATAATTATTCTTTTATTCCAGTAACCATGCTTTCTTATGTTTTACATTCGTTAAGGATTTCTAATCATTTGAAATTAGAATAATTATTCTTTTATTCAGTAACCATGCTTTCTTATGTTTACACTCGTTAAGGATTCTTTTTTCTAATCATTTGAAATTAGAATAATTATTCTTTTATTCCAGTAACCATGTTTTCTTATGTTTACACTCGTTAAAGATTTCTAATCATTTGAAATTAGAATAATTATTCTTTTATTCCAGTAACCATGCTTTCTTATGTTTACACTCGTTAAAGATTTCTAATCATTTGAAATTAGAATAATTATTCTTTTATTCCAGTAACCATGCTTTCTTATGTTTACAATCGTTAAGGAGTTCTAATCATTTGAAATTAGAATAATTATTCTTTTATTCCAGTAACCATGCTTTCTTATGTTTACACTCGTTAAGGATTTCTAATCATTTGAAATTAGAATAATTATTCTTTTATTCCAGTAACCATGCTTTTTATGTTTACATGCTTTCTTGTTTACATTTCTAATCATTTGAAATTAGAAGTTCTATTCTTTTATTTGATGCTTTCTTATGTTTACATAATTATTTAATCATTTGAAATTAGAATAATTATTCTTTTATTCAGTAACCATACTTTCTTATGTTTACACTCGTTAAGGAGTTCTAATCATTTGAAATTAGAAAAATTATTCTTTTATTCCAGTAACCATGCTTTCTTATGTTTACATTCGTTAAGGAGTTCTAATCATTTGAAATTAGAATAATTATTCTTTTATTCCAGTAACCATGCTTTCTTATGTTTACACTCGTTAAGGATTTCTAATCATTTGAAATTAGAATAATTATTCTTTTATTCCAGTAACCATGCTTTCTTATGTTTACATTCGTTATGGTTCTAATCATTTGAAATTAGAATAATTATTCTTTTTATTCAGTAACCATGCTTTCTTATGTTTACACTGTTAAGGATTTCTAATCATTTGAAATTAGAATAATTATTCTTTTATTCCAGTAACCATGCTTTCTTATGTTTACACTCGTTAAGATTTCTAATCATTTGAAATTAGAATAATTATTCTTTTTATTCCAGTAACCATGCGTTTTCTTATGTTTACACTCGTTAAGATTTTCTAATCATTTGAAATTAGAATAATTATTCTTTTTATTCAGTAACCATGCTTTCTTATGTTTTACACTCGTTAAGGAGTTCTAATCATTTGAAATTAGAATAATTATTCTTTTATTCCAGTAACCATGCTTTCTTATGTTTACATTCGTTACATGAGTTCTAATCATTTGAAATTAGAATAATTATTCTTTTATTCCAGTAACCATGCTTTTCTTATGTTTACACTCGTTAATGAGTTCTAATCATTTGAAATTAGAATAATTATTCTTTTATTCCAGTAACCATGCTTTCTTATGTTTACACTCGTTAAGGAGTTCTAATCATTTGAAATTAGAATAATTATTCTTTTATTACAGTAACCATGCTTTCTTATGTTTACACTCGTTAAGGATTTCTAATCATTTTGAAATTAGAATAATTAATCTTTTATTCAGTAACCATGCTTTCTTATGTTTTACACTCGTTAATGATTTCTAATCATTTGAAATTAGAATAATTATTCTTTTATTCCAGTAACCATGCTTTCTTATGTTTACATTCGTTAAGGATTTCTAATCATTTGAAATTAGAATATTATTCTTTTATTCCAGTAACCATGCTTTCTTATGTTTACACTCGTTAAGGATTTCTAATCATTTGAAATTAGAATAATTATTCTTTTATTCCAGTAATGCTTTCTTATGCTTTCTTATGTTTACACTCGTTGAGATTTCTAATCATTTGAAATTAGAATAATTATTCTTTTATTCCAGTAACCATGCTTTCTTATGTTTACACTGTTAGGATTTCTAATCATTTGAAATTAGAATAATTATTCTTTTTATTCCAGTAACCATGCTTTCTTATGTTTACATTCGTTATGATTTCTAATCATTTGAAATTAGAATAATTATTCTTTTATTCCAGTAACCATGCTTTTCTTATGTTTACACTCGTTTGGGATTTCTAATCATTTGAATTTCTAATATTTGAAATTAGAATTATTATTTTTATTCCAGTAACCATGCTTTCTTATGTTTACATTCGTTGGGATTTTTAATCATTTGAAATTAGAATAATTATTCTTTTTATTCCAGTAACCATGCTTTCTTATGTTTACATTCGTTAAGGATTTCTAATCATTTTGAAATTAGAATAATTATTTTTTATTCCAGTAACCATGCTTTCTTATGTTTACACTCGTTAAGGATTTCTAATCATTTGAAATTAGAATAATTATTCTTTTATTCCAGTAACCTTTCTTATGTTTACATTTCGTTATGATTTCTAATCATTTGAAATTAGAATAATTATTCTTTTATTCCAGTAACTATGCTTTCTTATGTTTACACTCGTTAGGATTTCTAATCATTTGAAAATTAGAATAATTATTCTTTTATTCCAGTAACCATGCTTTCTTATGTTTACACTCGTTAAGGATTTCTAATCATTTGAAATTAGAATAATTATTCTTTATTCCAGTAAACTATTCTTTTTTCTTATGTTTACATTCGTTAAGGAGTTCTAATCATTTGAAATTAGAATAATTATTCTTTTATTCCAGTAACCATGCTTTCTTATGTTTACATTCGTTAGGGTTCTAATCATTTGAAATTAGAATAATTATTCTTTTTATTCCAGTAACCATGCTTTCTTATGTTTACACTCGTTAAGGATTTCTAATCATTTGAAATTAGAATAATTCTTTTATTCTTTATGTTTTTTATTCCAGTAACTATGCTTTATTTTATGTTTTACAATCGTTAAGGTTTCTAATCATTTGAAATTAGAATAATTATTCTTTATTCCAGTAACCATGCTTTCTTATGTTTTTACATTCGTTATGATTTCTAATCATTTGAAATTAGAATAATTATTCTTTTATTCCCAGTAACCATGCTTTCTTATGTTTACAATCGTTATGAGTTCTAATCATTTGAAATTAGAATAATTATTCTTTTATTCCAGTAACCATGCTTTCTTATGTTTACACTGTTAGGATTTCTAATCATTTGAAATTAGAATAATTATTCTTTTATTCCAGTAACCATTCTTTCATGTTTACATTCGTTAAGATTTCTAATCATTTGAAATTAGAATAATTATTCTTTTATTCCAGTAACCATGCTTTCTTATGTTTACACTCGCTTTATGTTTCATTTCTAAATTCTTCATTTGAAATTAGAATAATTATTCTTTTATTCCAGTAACCATGCTTTCTTTATGTGTTTACACTCGTTAAGGATTTCTAATCATTTGAAATTAGAATAATTATTCTTTTATTCCAGTAACCATGGTTTCTTATGTTTTACACTCGTTAGGATTTCTAATCATTTGAAATTAGAATAATTATTCTTTTATTCCAGTAACCATGCTTTCTTATGTTTTTACACTCGTTAAGGATTTCTAATCATTTGAAATTAGAATAATTATTCTTTTATTCCAGTAACCATGCTTTCTTATGTTTACACTGTTAAGGATTTCTAATCATTTGAAATTAGAATAATTATTCTTTATTCCAGTAACCATGCTTTCTTATGTTTACCTCGTTAAGGAGTTCTAATCATTTGAAATTAGAATAATTATTCTTTTATTCCAGTAACCATGCTTTTCTTATGTTTACACTCGTTAAGGATTTCTAATCATTTAGTTAGAATAATTATTCTTTTATTCCAGTAACCATGCTTTCTTATGTTTTACATTCAAAGATTTTAATCATTGAAAATTAGAATAATTATTCTTTATTCCAGTAACTATGCTTTTCTTATGTTTACATATCTGTTAGGAGTTCTAATCATCAAGAAATTAGAATAATTATTCTTTTTATTCCAGTAACCATGTTTATCTATCTGTTAAGGAGTTTAATCACTTAGAATACTATTGTTTTATTTCAGTAACTATGCTTTCATTTTAAATTAGAATAACTTGAAATTAAATTATTTTATTCCAGTAACCATGCTTTCTTTCTTATGTTTACACTGTTAAGGATTTCTAATCATTTTGAAATTAGAATACTATTCTTTTTATTCCAGTAACCATGTTTTTTATGTTTACATCTTCGTTAAGGAGTTCTAATATTTGAAATTAGAATACTATTTTTTTATTCCAGTAACCATGCTTTTTATGTTTACATCTGTTAAGGATTTCTAATCATTTGAAATAGAATAATTATTCTTTTTGTTCCAGTAACCATGCTTTCTTATGTTTATTACTTGTTGGATTTTAATCATTTGAAATTAGGAATAATTATTCTTATTCCAGTAACCATTCTTTCTTATGTTTACACTCGTTAAGGATTTAATCATTTGAAATTAGAATAATTATTCTTTTTATTCCAGTAAATATGCTTTTATGTTTACACTCGTTAAGGAGTTCTTAATCATTTGAAATTAGAATAATTATTCTTTTATTCCAGTAACTTTTCTTATGTTTATTCGTTAAGGAGTTCTAATCATTTGAAATTGAATTATTCTTTTATTCTGTAAACTGCTTTCTTATGTTTTTAATTTGGTTGAGTTCTAATCATTTGAATTTAGAACAGACTATTCTTTTATTCCAGTAACCATGGTTTTTATATATATACACTAGTTAAGATTTCAAATCATTTGAAAATTAGAATACTATTCTTTTTATTCCAGTAACTACATGCTTTCTTTTATGTTACACTGTTTAAGGAGTTTTTAATCATTTGAAATTAGAATAATTATTCTTTATTCCAGTAACCATGCTTTCTTGGCGTTTACACTCGTTAAGGATTTCTAATCATTTGAAATTAGAATACTATTATTTTTTTTTCCAAAACTATGCTTTCTATCTTACATTCGTTATAGAGTTCTAATCATTTTGAAATTGAATAATTATTCTATTATTCCAGTAACCATGCTTTTCTTATGTTATAATTTCGTTAAGGATTTTAATCATTTGTGTTAGAATAATTATTCTTTTTATTCCAGTAACCATGCTTTTCTTATGTTTACATTCGTTACATTTCTAATCATTTGAAATTAGAATAATTATTCTTTATTCCAGTAACCATGCTTTTTATGTTTCATCTGTTATAAGATTTCTATATTTGAAATTAGAACAATTATTTTTATTCAGTAACCATGCTTTTTTATGTTTACATTCGTTAAGGTTCTAATCATTTGAAATTAGAATTATTCTTTTATTTCAGTAACCATGCTTTCTATGTTTCACACTGTTATGATTTCTAATTCATTTGAAATTAGAATAATTATTCTTTTATTCCAGTAACCATGCTTTTATGTTTACACTCTCGTTAGATTTCTAATCATTTGAAATTAGAATAATTATTCTTTTATTCCAGTAACCATGTTTTTTATGTTTACTCTCGTTAAGGATTTCTAATCATTTGAAATTAGAATACTATTTTTTATTCCAGTAACCATGCTTTTTATGTTTACACTCGTTATGATTTCAAATCATTTGAAATTAGAATAATTATTCTTTTATTCCAGTAACCATAAGCTTTATGTTTTTACACTGTTAAGGATTTCTAATCATTTGAAATTAGAATAATTATTTTTATTATTCCAGCAACATGCTTTCATGTTTTTACAATTGTTATGAGTTCTAATCATTTGAAATTAGAATACTTATTTTATTCC
Source organism: Acanthosepion pharaonis (assembly GCA_903632075.3). Classification (NCBI taxonomy): domain Eukaryota; kingdom Metazoa; phylum Mollusca; class Cephalopoda; order Sepiida; family Sepiidae; genus Acanthosepion; species Acanthosepion pharaonis. The sequence continues at coordinate 885,606 of CAHIKZ030003505.1, forward strand.
AGCAACCATGCTTTCTTTATGTTTACATTCGTTAAGGATTTCTAATCATTTGAAATTAGAATAATTATTCTTTTATTCCAGTAACCATGCTTTCTTATGTTTACATTTCGTTAAGGATTTCTAATCATTTGAAATTAGAATAATTATTCTTTTATTCCAGTAACCATGCTTTCTTATGTTTACATTCGTTAAGGAGATTTCTAATCATTTGAAATTAGAATAATTATTCTTTTATTCCAGTAAACTTTCTTATGTTTACACTCGTTAAGGATTTCTAATCATTTGAAATTAGAATAATTATTCTTTTTATTCCAGTAACCATGCTTTATGTTTACACTCGTTAAGGATTTCTAATCATTTGAAATTAGAATAATTATTCTTTTATTCCAGTAATAACTTTCTTATGTTTACACTCGTTTTGATTTCTAATCATTTGAAATTAGAATATTAATTCCATGCTTTCTTATGTTTACATTCGTTAAGGATTTCTAATCATTTGAAATTAGAATAATTATTCTTTTATTCAGTAAACATTTGAAATTAGAATAATGCTTTTATTTTCTTATGTTTACACTCGTTAAGGATTTCTAATCATTTGAAATTTAGAATTATTCTTTTATTCCAGTTCTTTTTATGTTTCCAGATTTCTAATCATTTGAAATTAGAATAATTATTCTTTTATTTAACCATGCTTTTCTTATGTTTACATGATTTCTAATCATTTGAAATTAGAATAATTATTCTTTTATTCCAGTAACCATGCTTTCTTATGTTTACACTCGTTAAGGTGTTCTAATCATTTGAAATTAGAATAATTATTCTTTTATTCCAGTAATCATGCTTTCTTATGTTTACACTCGTTAGGATTTCTAATCATTTGAAATTAGAATAATTATTCTTTTATTTAATATCCATGTTTAACTCGTTATGATTTCTAATCATTTGAAATTAGAATAATTTTTCTTTTTATTCCAGTAACCATGCTTTTTTTATGTTTACACTCGTTAAGGATTTCTAATCATTTGAAATTAGAATAATTATTCTTTTATTCCAGTAACCATGCTTTCTTATGTTTACCTCGTTAAGGAGTTCTAATCATTTGAAATTAGAATAAATTCTTTTTTATTCCAGTAACTATGCTTTCTTATGTTTACATTCGTTAAGATTTCTAATCATTTGAAATTAGAATAATTATTCTTTATTCCAGTAACTATGCTTTCTTATGTTTACATTCGTTAAGGATTCTAATCATTTGAAATTAGAATAATTATTCTTTTATTCAGTAACCATGCTTTCTTATGTTTACACTCGTTAAGGATTTCTAATCATTTGAAATTAGAATAATTATTCTTTTATTCCAGTAACCATGCTTTCTTATGTTTACACTCGTTAAGGATTTCTAATCATTTGAAATTAGAATAATTATTCTTTTATTCCAGTAACCATGCTTTCTTATGTTTTTACTCGTTAGGATTTCTTATTTGAAATTAGAATTTATTCTTTTATTCCAGTAACCATGCTTTCTTATTTCGTTAAGGATTTCCATTCATTTGAAATTGAATAATTATCTTTTTATTCCAGTAACCATGTTTTTCTTATGTTTACACTCGTTAAGGATTTAATCATTTGAAATAGAATAATTAATCTTTATTCCAGTAACCATGCTTTCTTATAAGCTTAATTTCGTTATGATTTCTAATCATTTGAAATTAGAATACCATTATTCTTTATTCCAGTAACTATGTTTATGTTTACACTGTTAAGGAGTTCAATCATTTGAAATAGAATAATTATTATTTATTCCAGTAACCATACTTTCTTTATAAAGTTTACATTCTCGTTAAGAGTTTGTAATCATTTGAAATTAGAATAATTATTCCTTTTTATTCCAGTAACCATGCTTTCTTTATGCTTACATTCGTTAAGGAGTTCTAATCATTTCTGGAAATTAGAATAATTATTCTTTTATTCCATTATGCTTTTCTTTGTTTACATTCGTTAAGGATTTCTAATCATTTGAAATTAGAATAATTATTCTTTTTATTCCAGTAACCATCTTTCTTATGTTTACACTCGTTAAGGATTTCTAATCATTTGAAATTAGAATAATTCTTTTATTCCAGTAACCATGCTTTCTTATGTTTACACTCGTTAAGGAGTTCTAATCATTTGAATTTAGAATAATTATTCTTTTATTCCAGTAACCATGCTTTCTTATGTTTACATTCGTTAAGATTTCTAATCATTTGAAATTAGAATAATTATTCTTTTATTCCAGTAACCATGCTTTTCTTATGTTTACATTCGTTAGGATTTCTAATCATTTGAAATTAGAATAAATTATTCTTTTATTCCAGTAACCATGCTTTTCTTATGTTTACACACTTCGTTAAGGATTTCTAATCATTTGAAATTAGAATAATTATTCTTTTATTCCAGTAACCATGCTTTCTTATGTTTACACTGTTATGATTTCTAACTATTGAAATTAAATACTGTCTTCTTTTATTCCAGTAACCATGCTTTTCTTAAGTGTTTGCCTGTTATGATTTCTATAATCATTTGAAATAGAATACTGCCTTTATTCCAGTAACCATGTTTTCTTATGTTTATGAATTGTTATGTTCAATCATTTGAAAATTAGAATACTATCTTTTATTCCAGTAAACTGTTTTTTATGTTTACACTGTTAAGGAGTTCTAATCATTTGGAAATCAGAATAATTATTCTTTATTCCAGTAACCATAAGCTTTTCATGCTTACACTCGTTAAGGATTTTCTAATCATTTGAAATTAGAATAATTATTTCATTCCAGTAACCATGCTTTCTTATGTTTACACTGTTATGAGTTCTAATCATTTGAAATTAGAATAATTATTCTTTTATTCCAGTAACCATACTTTCTTACAGTTTACACTCGTTATGAGTTCTAATCATTTGAAATTAGAATAATTATTCTTTTATTCCAGTAACCATGCTTTCTTTATGTTTTACATGTTAAGGAGTTCTAATCATTTGAAATTAGAACAATTATTCTTTTGCCCAGTAACCATGCTTTCTCTTTTATGTTTACATCTGTTAAGGGAGTTCTAATCACTTGAAATTAGAATAATTATTCTTTTATTCCAGTAATTATGCTTTCTTATGTTTCACATTCTGTTAAGGATTTTAATCATTTAAAATTAGAATAATTATTCTTTTTTATTCCAGTAACTATGCTTCTTTATGTTTACACTGTTAAGGATTTCTAATCATTTGAAATTAGAATAATTATTCTTTTTATTCCAGTAAACTATGCTTTTCTTATGTTTACATTCGTTAAGGATTTCAAATCATTTGAAATTAGAATAATTATTCTTTATTCCAAAACCATGCTTTTCTTTATGTTTACTGTCGTTAGGATTTCTAATCATTTGAAATTAGAATAATTATTCTTTATTCCAGTAACCATGCTTTCTTATGTTTACACTCGTTAAGGATTTCTAATCATTTGAAATTAGAATAATTATTCTTTTATTCCAGTAACCATGCTTTTCTTATGTTTACACTCGTTAAGGATTTCTAATCATTTGAAATTAGAATAATTATTCTTTTATTCCAGTAACCATGCTTTCTTATGTTTACATTCGTTAAGGATTTCTAATCATTTGAAATTAGAATAATTATTCTTTTATTCCAGTAACCATGCTTTCTTATGTTTACTGTTAAGGATTTTAATCATTCCAGTATTTCATGTTTTCTTATGTTTTCCAGTAACCATGTTAGTTTACTGATTTCTAATCATTTGAAATTAGAATAATTATTCTTTTATTCCAGTAACCATGCTTTCTTATGTTTACACTCGTTAAGGATTTCTAATCATTTGAAATTAGAATAATAATTATTCTTTATTCCAGTAACCATGCTTTCTTTGTTTACATTGTTAAGGAGTTCTAATCATTTGAAATTAGAATAATTATTCTTTTTTATTCCAGTAACCATGCTTTCTTATGTTTAATTTTGTTAAGGAGTTCTAATCATTTGAAATTTGAAAATTATTCTTTTATTAATATACTTTATTGTTTACACTCATGAGTTCTAATCATTTGAAATTAGAATAATTATTCTTTTTTATCAGTAACCATGCTTTCTTATATGTTTTACATTCGTTAAGGAAATCATTTGAAGTTAGAATAATTATTCTTTTATTCCAGTAAACATGCTTTCTTATGTTTACACTCGTTTTCATTTGAAATTATTAATTATTTTTATTCCATCATTTGGAATTAAGTTCTAATTATTTGAACAGAATAATTATTCTTTTTATTCCAGTAACCATGCTTTTTTATGTTTACAATTTCGTTAAGGATTTCTAATCATTTGAAATTTTAGAATAATTATACTTTTTATTCCAAAATATGCTTTTCTTATGTTACACTGTGTTATGATTTCTAATCATTTGAAATTAGAATAATTATCTTTTATTCCAGTAACCATGCTTTTTATGTTTACATATTCGTTAAGGATTTCTAATCATTTGAAATTAGAATAATTATTCTTTTTATTCCAAAACCATGCTTTCTTATGTTTACAACTCGTTAAGAATTTCTAATCATTTGAAAATTAGAATAATTATCTTTTATTCCAGTAACCATGCTTTCTTATGTTTTTACACTCGTTAAGGAGTTCTAATCATTTGAAATTAGAATAATTATTCTTTTTATTCCAGTAACCATGCTTTTCTTATGTTTACACTCGTTAAGGATTTCTAATCATTTGAAATTAGAATAATTATTCTTTATTCCAGTAACTATGCTTTCATGTTTATAATTCGTTAAGGTGTTTCGATTCATTTGAAATTAGAATAATTATTTTATTCCAGTAACCATGCTTTTCTTATGTTTACATTCGTTAAGGATTTTAATCATTTGAAATTAGAATAATTATTCTTTTTATTCCAGTAACCATGCTTTCTTATGTTTACATTCGTTAAGGATTTCTAATCATTTGAAATTAGAATAATTATTCTTTTATTCCAGTAACCATGCTTTTCTTTATGTTTTACATTCGTTAAGGAGTTCTAATCATTTGAAATTAGAATAATTATTCTTTTATTCCAGTAACCATGTTTTCTTATGTTTTCACTGTTAAGGAGTTCTAATCATTTGAAATTAGAATAATTATTTTTATTCCAGTAACCATGCTTTTTTATGTTTTACACTCGTTATGAGTTCTAATCATTTGAAATTAGAATAATATTCTTTATTCCAGTAACCATGCTTTCTTATGTTTACATTCGTTAAGGAGTTCTAATCATTTGAATTAGAATAATTATTCTTTATTCCAGTAACCATGAAATTTTATTTATGTTTACACTCTCGTTTAAGGATTTCTAATCATTTGAAATTAGAATAATTATTCTTTTTATTCCAGTAACCATGCTTTTTATGTTTTATTATTCGTTAAGGATTTCTAATCATTTGAAATTATAATTTCCACCATTTGAAAATTATTTTTTATTCCAGTAAACTATGCTTTCTTTATGTTTACATTGTTAAGGATTTCTAATCATTTGAAATTAGAATAATTATTCTTTATTCCAGTAACTATGCTTTCTTATGTTTACATTCGTTAAGGAGTTCTAATCATTTGAAATTAGAATAATTATTCTTTTATTCCAGTAAACTATGCTTTCTTTATGTTTACACTGTTAAGGATTTCTAATCATTTGAAATTAGAATAATTATTCTTTTATTCCAGTAACCATGCTTTCTTATGTTTACATTCGTTAAGGAGTTTCTAATTATTTGAAATTAGAATAATTATTCTTTTTATTCCAGTAACCATGCTTTCTTATGTTTACACTGTTATGATTTGTTAAGGATTTCTAATCATTTGAAATTAGAATAATTATTCTTTATTCCAGTAACCATGCTTTCTTATGTTTACATTCGTTAAGGATTTCTAATCATTTGAAATTAGAATAATTATTCTTTTATTCCAGTAACCATGCTTTCTTTATGTTTACACTGGTTAAGGAGTTCTAATCATTTGAAATTAGAATAATTATTCTTTTATTCCAGTAACCATGCTTTTTATGTTTACACTCGTTAAGGAGTTCTAATCATTTGAAATTAGAATAATTATTCTTTTATTCCAGTAACTATGCTTTCTTATGTTTACACTCGTTAAGGATTTCTAATCATTTGAAATTAGAATAATTATTCTTTTATTCCAGTAACCATGCTTTTTATTTTTACACTCGTTAAGGATTTCTAATCATTTGAAATTAGAATAAATATCTTTTATTCCAGTAACTATGCTTTCATGTTTACATTCGTTAAGGAGTTCTAATCATTTGAAATTAGAATAATTATTCTTTTTTATTCCAGTAACCATGTTTTTCTAATCATTTATGTTTACATTCTTTTTATATTTTACATGATTTCTAATCATTTGAAATTAGAATAATTATTCTTTTTTATTCCAGTAACTATGCTTTTTATGTTTATATTCGTTAAGGATTTCTAATCATTTGAAATTAGAATAATTATTCTTTTTATTCCAGTAACCATGCTTTCTTATGTTTACATTCGTTATGATTTCTAATCATTTGAAATTAGAATAATTATTCTTTTTATTCCAGTAACCATGCTTTCTTATGTTTACACTCGTTAAGGATTTCTAATCATTTGAAATTAGAATAATTATTCTTTTTATTCCAGTAACCATGCTTTTTATGTTTATATCTGTTAGGATTTCTAATCATTTGAAATTAGAATAATTATTCTTTATTCCAGTAACCATGCTTTCTTTATGTTTACATAATTTCGTTACGGAGTTCTAATCATTTGAAATTAGAATAATTATTCTTTTTATTCCAGCAACCATGCATTTTTAATGTTTACACTCGTTAGGGAGTTCTAATCATTTGAAATTAGAATAATTATTCTTTTATTCCAGTAACTATGCTTTCATTTATGTTTACACATTTCGTTAAGGGGATTTCTAATCATTTGAAAATTAGAATAATTATTCTTTTTTATTCCAGTAACTATGCTTTCTTATGTTTACATCTCGTTAAGGAGTTCTAATCATTTGAAATTAGAATAATTATTATTTATTCCAGTAACCATGCTTTCTTATGTTTTACACTCGTTAAGGATTTCTAATCATTTGAAATTAGAATAATTATTCTTTTATTCCAGGAACTATGCTTTCTTATGTTTTATACTGTTAAGGATTTCTAATCATTTGAAATTAGAATAATTATTCTTTTATTCCAGTAACTATGCTTTCTTATGTTTATATTCGTTAAGGAGTTTCAATCATTTGAAATTAGAATAATAATTATTCTTTTATTCCAGTAACCACATTTTTCTTATGTTTACATTCGTTAAGGATTTCTAATCATTTGAAATTAGAATAATTATTTTTTTTATTCCAGTAACTATGTTCTTTTCTTATGTTTACAGTAACCATCTGTTATGGAGTTCGTTAAATCATTTGAAATTAGAATAATTATTCTTTTATTCCAGTAACCATGCTTTCTTATGTTTACACTCGTTAAGGATTTCTAATCATTTGAAATTAGAATAATTCTTTTTATTCCAGTAACTATGCTTTCTTATGTTTACACTGTTAAGGATTTCTAATCATTTGAAATTAGAATAATTATTCTTTTATTCCAGTAACCATGCTTTCTTATGTTTACATTCGTTACGGAGTTCTAATCATTTGAAATTAGAATAATTATTTTTTATTCCAGTAACTATGATTTCTTATGTTTACATTCGTTAAGGATTTTAATCATTTGAAATTAGAATAATTATTTTTTATTCCAGTAAACTATGCTTTTATGTTTACACTCGTTAAGGAGTTCTAATCATTTGAAATTAGAATAATTATTCTTTTTATTCCAGTAACTATGCTTTTCATGTTTACACTCGTTAATGATTTCTAATCATTTGAAATTAGAATAATTATTCTTTATTCCAGTAACCATGCTTTTCTTTATGTTTTACACTCGTTAAGGATTTCTAATCATTTGAAATTAGAATAATTATTCTTTATTCCAGTAACCATGCTTTCTTATGTTTTACATTCGTTAAGGAGTTCTAATCATTTGAAATTAGAATAATTATTCTTTTTTTATTCCAGTAACCATGCTTTCTTATGTTTACACTCGTTAAGGATTTCTAATCATTTGAAATTAGAATAATTATTCTTTTATTCCAGTAACTATGCTTTTCTTATGTTTACACTCGTTAAGGAGTTCTAATCATTTGAAATTAGAATAATTATTCTTTTATTCCAGTAACTATGCTTTTCTTATGTTTACATCTGTTAGGAGTTCTAATCATTTGAAATTAGAATAATTATTCTTTTTTATTCCAGTAACCATGCTTTCTTATGTTTACATTCGTTAAGGAGTTCTAATCATTTGAAATTAGAATAATTATTCTTTATTCCAGTAAATGCTTTCTTATGTTTACATTCGTTAAGGATTTCTTCATTTGAAATTAGAATAATTATTCTTTATTCAGTAAATCCATGCTTTATGTTTACAGTTATGAGTTCTAATCATTTGAAATTAGAATAATTATTTTTTATTCCAGTAACCATGCTTTCTTATGTTTACATTCTGTTAAGGAGTTCTAATCATTTGAAATTAGAATAATTATTTTTATTCCAGTAACTATGCTTCTTATGTTTACACCGTTAAGGAGTTCTAATCATTTGAAATTAGAATAATTATTCTTTATTCCAGTAACCATGCTTTCTTATGTTTACATTCGTTAAGGAGTTCTAATCATTTGAAATTAGAATAATTATTCTTTTTTATTCCAGTAACCATGCTTTCTTATTTTTTACATTGTTACCCATGCTTTCTTATGTTTATACTCGGTTAAGGAGTTTAATCATTTGAAATTAGAATAATTATTCTTTATTCCAGTAACTATGCTTTTTTATGTTTACACTCGTTAAGGATTTCAAATCATTTGAAATTAGAATAATTATTTTTTATTCCAGTAACCATGCTTTCTTATGTTTACACTCGTTAAGGAGTTCTAATCATTTGAAATTAGAATAATTATTCTTTTATTCCAGTAACCATGCTTTTCTTATGTTTACATTCGTTAAGGATTTCTAATCATTTGAAATTAGAATAATTATCTTTTTATTCCAGTAACCATGCTTTCTTATGTTTACACTCGTTATGATTTCTAATCATTTGAAATTAGAATAATTATTCTTTATTCCAGTAACCATGCTTTCTTATGTTTACACTCGTTAAGGATTTCTAATCATTTGAAATTAGAATAATTATTCTTTTATTCCAGTAACCATGTTTTCTTATGTTTACATATTCGTTAGGATTTCTAATCATTTGAAATTAGAATAATTATTTTTATTCCAGTAACCATGCTTTCTTATGTTTACATTCGTTAAGGATTTCTAATCATTTGAAATTAGAATAATTATTCTTTTATTCCAGTAACCATGCTTTCTTATGTTTACATTCGTTAAGGAGTTCTAATCATTTGAAATTAGAATAATTATTTTTTATTCCAGTAACTATGCTTTCTTATGTTTACACTCGTTAAGGATTTCTAATCATTTGAAATTAGAATAATTATTCTTTTATTCCAGTAACCATGCTTTCTTATGTTTACATATCGTTAAGAGTTTTAATCATTTGAAATTAGAATAATTATTTTTTATTCCAGTAACCATGCTTTCTTATGTTTATACATTGTTAAGGATTTCTAATCATTTGAAATTAGAATAATTATTTTTTTATTCCAGTAACCATTCTTATGTTTACATTCGTTAAGGAGTTCTAATCATTTGAAATTAGAATAATTATTCTTTATTCCAGTAACCATGCTTTTCTTTATGTTTACACACTCGTTAAGGAGTTCTAATCATTTGAAATTAGAATAATTATTTTATTCCAGTAACTATGCTTTCTTATGTTTACATTCGTTAAGGATTTCTAATCATTTGAAATTAGAATAATTATTATTTTATTCCAGTAACCATGCTTTCTTTTATGTTTACACTTGTTAAGGATTTCTAATCATTTGAAATTAGAATAATTATTTTTTATTCCAGTAACCATGCTTTCTTATGTTTACATTCGTTAAGGATTTCTAATCATTTGAAATTAGAATAATTATTCTTTATTCCAGTAACCATGCTTTCTTATGTTTACATTCGTTAAGGATTTCTAATCATTTGAAATTAGAATAATTATTTTTATTCCAGTAACCATGCTTTTTATGTTTACACTTCGTTAAGGAGTTCTAATCATTTGAAATTAGAATAATTATTCTTTTATTCCAGTAACCATGCTTTCTTTATGTTTATGTTTACATCATTCGTTAGAATGATTTTCTAATCATTTGAAATTATTTGAATAATTATTCTTTTTTATTCCAGTAACCATGCTTTTTTATGTTTACACTCGTTATGATTTCTTAATCATTTGAAATTAGAATAATTATTCTATTTTTATTCCAGTAACCATGAGTTTTCTTATGTTTACACTCTTGTTGTTACATTCGTTAAGGATTTCTAATCATTTGAAATTAGAATAATTATTCTTTATTCCAGTAACTATGCTTTCTTATGTTTACATTCGTTAAGGATTTCTAATCATTTGAAATTAGAATAATTATTCTTTTTATTCCAGTAACCCATGCCTTATGTTTACACTCGTTAATGATTTCTAATCATTTGAAATTAGAATAATTATTCTTTTTATTCCAGTAACCATGCTTTCTTATGTTTTTACACTGTTAAGGATTTCTAATCATTTGAAATTAGAATAATTATTCTTTTTTATTCCAGTAACCATGCTTTCTTATGTTTACACTGTTAAGGAGTTCTAATCATTTGAAATTAGAATAATTATTCTTTTATTCCAGTAACCATGCTTTCTTATGTTTACACTTCGTTAAGGATTTCTAATCATTTGAAATTAGAATAATTATTCTTTTATTCCAGTAACTATGCTTTCTTATGTTATATCGTTAAGGATTTCTAATCATTTGAAATTAGAATAATTTATTTTTATTCCAGTAACCATGCTTTTTATGTTTACATTCGTTAAGGATTTCTAATCATTTGAAATTAGAATAATTATTCTTTTATTCCAGAATGTTTATTCGTTAAGGAGTTTCATTTGAAATTAGAATAATTATTCTTTATTCCAGTAACCATGCTTTCTTATGTTTACACTCGTTAAGGATTTCTAATCATTTGAAATTAGAATAATTATTCTTTTTATTCCAGTAACCATGCTTTCTTATGTTTACATCGTTAAGGAGTTCTAATCATTTGAAATTAGAATAATTATTCTTTTTTAACCATGCTTTTCCATTCGTACGAGTTCTAATCATTTGAAATTAGAATAATTATTCTTTTATTCCATGCTTTCTTATGTTTACATTCGTTAGGAGTTCTAATCATTTGAAATTAGAATAATTATTCTTTTTTATTCCAGTAACCATGCTTTCTTATGTTTAAGTAATTATGGTTATGATTTCTAATCATTTGAAATTAGAATAATTATTCTTTTATTCCAGTAACCATGCTTTTCTTTATGTTTACATTCGTTAAGGATTTCTAATCATTTGAAATTAGAATAATTATTCTTTTATTCCAGTAACCATGCTTTCTTATGTTTACATTCGTTAAGGATTTCAAATCATTTGAAATTAGAATAATTATTCTTTTATTCCAGTAACTATGCTTTTTTTATGTTTACACTCGGTTAAGGAGTTCTAATCATTTGAAATTAGAATAATTATTCTTTTTTATTCCAGTAACCATGCTTTTTATGTTTACAATGTTAAGGAGTTCTAATCATTTGAAATTAGAATAATTATTCTTTTTATTCCAGTAACCATGCTTTTATGTTTACACTCGTTAAGGATTTCTAATCATTTGAAATTAGAATAATTATTCTTTATTGCAACCATGCTTTCTTATGTTTACATTCGTTAAGGAGTTCTAATCATTTGAAATTAGAATAATTATTCTTTTATTCCAGTAACCATGCTTTCTCATGTTTATATTCGTTATGATTTCAAATCATTTAAAATTAGAATAATTATTCCTTTTATTCCAGATTTCTAATCATGCTTTCTATGTTTACATTCCAGTTAAGGATTTCTAATCATTTGAAATTAGAATAATTATTCTTTTATTCCAGTAACCATGCTTTCTTATGTTTACACTGTTAAGGATTTCTAATCATTGAAATTAGAATAATTATTTTTTTATTCCAGTAACTATGCTTTCTTATGTTTACATTCGTTAAGGAGTTCTAATCATTTGAAATTAGAATAATTATTCTTTTATTCCAGTAACTATGCTTTCTTATGTTTACACTCGTTAAGGAGTTCTAATCATTTGAAATTAGAATAATTATTATTTTTATTCCAGTAACCATGCTTTTCTTTATGTTTACATTTGTTAAGGATTTCTAATCATTTGAAATTAGAATAATTATTCTTTTTATTCCAGTAACCATGCTTTCTTTATGTTTACATTTGTTAAGGATTTCTAATCATTTGAAATTAGAATAATTATTCAGTTTTTTTCCAGTAACGTTATGCTTTCTTGAAATGTTTACACTCCAGTTAAGGTTTTCTAATCATTTGAAATTAGAATAATTATTCTTTATTCCAGTAACTATGCTTTCTTATGTTTATATCTGTTAAGATTTCTAATCATTTGAAATTAGAATAATTATTCTTTTTATTCAGTAACCATGCATTCTTATGTTTACACTGTTAAGGATTTCTAATCATTTGAAATTATTAGAATAATTATTCTTTTATTCCAGTAACCATGCTTTCTTATGTTTATATTTCTAATCATTTGTTAAGGAGTTCTAATCATTTGAAATTAGAATGAAATTAGAATAATTATTCTTTTATTCCAGTAACCATGCTTTTTATGTTTACACTCGTTAAGGATTTCCTAATCATTTGAAATTAGAATAATTATTCTTTTATTCCAGTAACCATGCTTTTTATGTTTACACTCGTTAACGATTTCTAATCATTTGAAATTAGAATAATTATTCTTTATTCCAGTAACCATGCTTTCTTATTTTCTCATGTTTACATTCCGTTAATGAGTTCTAATCATTTGAAATTAGAATAATTATTCTTTTATTCCAGTAACCATGCTTTAGAATAATTATGTTTACATTCGTTAAGGATTTCTAATCATTTGAAATTAGAATAATTATTCTTTTTATTCCAGTAACTATGCTTCTTATGTTTACATTCGTTAAGGAGTTCTAATCATTTGAAATTAGAATAATTATTCTTTTTATTCCAGTAACTATGCTTTTATGTTTACACTGTTATGATTTCTAATCATTTGAAATTAGAATAATTATTCTTTATTCCAGTAACCATGCTTTCTTATGTTTACACTTCGTTAAGGATTTCTAATCATTGAAATTAGAATAATTATTCTTTTATTCCAGTAACCATGCTTTCTTATGTTTACACTCGTTAAGGATTTCTAATCATTTGAAATTAGAATAATTATTCTTTTATTCCAGTAACCATGCTTTCTTATGTTTACATTCGTTAAGGAGTTCTAATCATTTGAAATTAGAATAATTATTCTTTTTTTTATTCCAGTAACCATGCTTTCTTATGTTTACATTGTTAAGGATTTCTAATCATTTGAAATTAGAATAATTATTCTTTTTATTCCAGTAACCATGATTTCTTATGTTTACACTCGTTAAGGATTTTCTAATCATTTGAATTTAGAATTATTCTTTATTCCAGTAACCATGCTTTTTATGTTTTCCGTTAACTAATCATTTGAAATTAGAATAATTATTTTTATGTTTACTTTTCGTTATTTACATTCGGATTTCTAATCATTTGAAATTAGAATAATTATTCTTTATTCCAGTAACATGCTTTTTTATGTTTACCTCGTTAAGGATTTCTAATCATTTGAAATTAGAATAATTATTCTTTATTCCAGTAACCATGCTTTTATTTTACATTCGTTAAGGATTTTAATCATTTGAAATTAGAATAATTATTCTTTTATTCCAGTAACTATGCTTTTTTTTATGTTTACACTGGTTAAGGAGTTCTAATCATTTGAAATTAGAATATTATTCTTTTATTCCAGCAACTATGCTTTCTTATGTTTTTACATTCGGTTAAGGAGTTCTAATCATTTGAAATTAGAATAATTATTCTTTTATTCCAGTAACTATGCTTTCTTATGTTTATATTCGTTAAGGAGTTCTAATCATTTGAAATTAGAATAATTATTCTTTTTATTCCAGTAACCATGCTTTCTTATGTTTACATCGTTGGTGAGTTCTAATCATTTGAAATTAGAATAATTATTCTTTTATTCCAGTAACTATGCTTTCTTATGTTTACATTGTTAAGGATTTCTAATCATTTGAAATTAGAATAATTATTCTTTTATTCCAGTAACCATGTTTTCTTATGTTTACATCGTTAAGGAGTTCTAATCATTTGAAATTAGAATAATTATTCTTTTATTCCAGTAACCATGCTTTTTTATGTTTACATTCGTTAAGGATTTCTAATCATTTGAAATTAGAATAATTATTTTTTATTCCAGTAACTATGCTTTCTTATGTTTACATTGTTAAGGATTTCTAATCATTTGAAATTAGAATAATTATTCTTTTATTCCAGTAACCATGCTTTCTTATGTTAAGGAGTTTACATTCGTTATTCCAGATTTCTTAATCATTTGAAATTAGAATTTGAAATTATTCTTTTTATTCCAGTAACCATGCTTTCTTATGTTTACACTGTTAAGGATTTCTAATCATTTGAAATTAGAATAATTATTCTTTTTATTCCAGTAACCATGCTTTCTTATGTTTACACTCGTTAATGATTTCTAATCATTTGAAATTAGAATAATTATTCTTTATTCCAGTAACCATGCTTTTTATGTTTACACTCGTTAAGGATTTCTAATCATTTGAAATTAGAATAATTATTTTTTATTCCAGTAACCATGCTTTCTTATGTTTTACATTTCGTTAATGAGTTCTAATCATTTGAAATTAGAATAATTATTCTTTTATTCCAGTAACCATGCTTTTCTTATGTTTACATTCGTTAAGGATTTCTAATCATTTGAAATTAGAATAATTATTCTTTTATTCCAGTAACCATGCTTTCTTTATGTTTACACATTCGTTAAGGATTTCTAATCATTTGAAATTAGAATAATTATCTTTTTTATTCCAGTAACCATGCTTTGTTATGTTTACATTAGTTAAGGATTTCTGTTAAATCATTTGAAATTAGAATAATTATTCTTTTATTCCAGTAACCATGCTTTCTTATGTTTACACTCGTTAAGGAGTTCTAATCATTTGAAATTAGAATAATTATTCTTTTATTCCAGTAACTATGCTTTTTTATTTTTTTATTCGTTAAAGATTTCTAATCATTTGAAATTAGAATAATTATTCTTTATTCCAGTAACTATGCTTTTCTTATGTTTACACTGTTAAGGATTTCTAATCATTTGAAATTAGAATAATTATTCTTTTATTCCAGTAACCATGCTTTCTTTATGTTTACACTGGTTAAGGTTTTCTAATCATTTGAAATTAGAATAATTATTCTTTTTTATTCCAGTAACCATGCTTTCTTATGTTTACACTCGTTAAGGATTTCTAATCATTTGAAATTAGAATAATTATTTTATTCCAGTAACCATGCTTTCTTATGTTTACATTCGTTAAGGATTTCTAATCATTTGAAATTAGAATAATTATTCTTTTATTCCAGTAACCATGCTTTTCTTATGTTTTACACTCGTTAAGGATTTCTAATCATTTGAAATTAGAATAATTATTTTTTTATTCCAGTAACCATGCTTTTTATGTTTACATTCGTTATGATTTCTAATCATTTTATTATTCTTTATTCCAAACCATGCTTTTATTTTACATCATTTGAAATTAGAATAATTATTCTTTTATTCCAGTAACCATGCTTTCTTATGTTTACACTCGTTAAGGATTTCTAATCATTTGAAATTAGAATAATTATTCTTTTTATTCCAGTAACCATGCTTTCTTTTATGTTTACATTTCGTTAAGGAGTTCTAATCATTTGAAATTAGAATAATTATTCTTTTATTCCAGTAACTATGCTTTTCTTATGTTTACACTGTTAAGGAGAGTAATCATTTGAAATTAGAATAATTATTCTTTTATTCCAGTAACCATGCTTTCTTATGTTTACATTCGTTAAGGATTTCGTTAATCATTTGAAATTAGAATAATTATTCTTTTATTCCAGTAACCATGCTTTCTTATTATGTTTACACTGTTAAGGATTTCTAATCATTTGAAATTAGAATAATTATTCTTTATTCCAGTAACCATGCTTTTCTTATGTTTACATTCGTTAGGATTTCTAATCATTTGAAATTAGAATAATTATTCTTTTTATTCCAGTAACTATGCTTTCTTATGTTTACATATTCGTTAAGGAGTTCTAATCATTTGAAATTAGAATAATTATTTTTTATTCCAGTAACCATGCTTTTCATGTTTACATTCGTTAAGGATTTCTAATCATTTGAAATTAGAATAATTATTCTTTATTCCAGTAACCATGCTTTCTTATGTTTACATTCGTTATGAGTTCTAATCATTTGAAATTAGAATAATTATTCTTTTATTCCAGTAACTATGCTTTCTTTTCTGTTTAATCGTTAAGGATTTCTAATCATTTGAAATAGAATAATTATTCTTTATTCCAGTAACCATGCTTTCTTATGTTTATTAATTTGTTAAGGATTTCTAATCATTTGAAATTAGAATAATTATTCTTTTATTCCAGTAACTATGCTTTCTTATGTTTACATTCGTTAAGGATTTCTAATCATTTGAAATTAGAATAATTATTCTTTTTATTCCAGTAACCATGTTTTCTTATGTTTACATTGTTAAGGATTTCTAATCATTTGAAATTAGAATAATTATTCTTTTTTTATTCCAGTTTAACCATGCGATTTCTAATCATTTGAATTAGAATATAATTTTTTAACCATGCTTTCGTTTACATTCGTTAAGGATTTCTAATCATTTGAAATTAGAATAATTATTCTTTTATTCCAGTAACCATGCTTTCTTATGTTTACACGTTAATGATTTCTAATCATTTGAAATTAGAATAATTATTCTTTTTATTCCAGTAACCATGCTTTCTTATGTTTACACTCGTTAAGGATTTCTAATCATTTGAAATTAGAATACTATTCTTTATTCCAGTAACCATGCTTTTTTATGTTTACATTCGTTAAGGATTTCTAAATCATTTGAAATTAGAATAATTATTCTTTTTTATTCCAGTAACCATGTTTTCTTATGTTTACACTCTGTTAGGGGATTTCTAATCATTTGAAATTAGAATAATTATTTTTTATTCCAGTAACCATGCTTTCTTATGTTTACACTGTTAAGGAGTTCTAATCATTTGAAATTAGAATATTATTTTTTATTCCAGTAACCATGCTTTCTTATGTTTACATTCGTTATGATTTTCTAATCATTTGAAATTAGAATAATTATTTTTTATTCCAGTAACCATGCTTTCTTATGTTTACATTCGTTAAGGAGTTTTAATCATTTGAAATTAGAATAATTATTCTTTTATTCCAGTAACCATGCTTTCTTATGTTTCTCATTTGAAATGTTTACACCATGCTTTCTTATGTTTACTCGTTAAGGAGTTCTAATCATTTGAAATTAGAATAATTATTCTTTTATTCCAGTAACCATGTTTTCTTATGTTTACACTCGTTAGGATTTCTAATCATTTGAAATTAGAATAATTATTCTTTTATTCCAGTAACTATGCTTTCTTATGTTTACATCTCGTTAAGGATTTCTAATCATTTGAAATTAGAATAATTATTTTTATTCCAGTAACCATGCTTTCTTATGTTTACACTCGTTAAGGATTTCTAATCATTTGAAATTAGAATAATTATTCTTTTATTCCAGTAACCATGCTTTCTTATGTTTACATTCGTTAAGGATTTCTAATCATTTGAAATTAGAATAATTATTCTTTTATCTTTTATTCCAGTAACTATTCTTTTATTCCAGTAACCATGCCTTTTTACACTCGTTAAGGATTTCTAATCATTTGAAATTAGAATAATTATTCTTTTATTCCAGTAACCATGCTTTTTATGTTTACATTCGTTAAGGATTTCTAATCATTTGAAATTAGAATATTATTTTTATTTCATGCTTTCTTATGTTTATTCCAGTAATCATTTGAAATTAGAATAATTATTTTTTTCCAACCATGCTTTCTTTATGTTTACACTGTTAAGGATTTGTAATCATTTGAAATTAGAATAATTATTCTTTTATTCCAGTAACCATGCTTTACACTGTTAAGGATGTTTACATTTGAAATTAGAAGGATAGTTCTTTCTTTATGTTTAATCATTTGAAATTAGAATAATTATTATTCTTTTTTTATTCCAGTAACCATGCTTTTTTATGTTTACATGTTTCGTTAAGGAGTTCTAATCATTTGAAATTAGAATAATTATTCTTTTATTCCAGTAACCATGCTTTTTATGTTTACACTCGTTAAGGATTTCTAATCATTTGAAATTAGAATAATTATTCTTTTATTCCAGTAACCATGCTTTTCTTATGTTTACATTCGTTAAGGAGTTCTAATCATTTGAAATTAGAATAATTATTCTTTTATTCCAGTAACCATGCTTTCTTTATGTTTACACTCGTTAAGGAGTTCTAATCATTTGAAATTAGAATAATTATTCTTTTTATTCCAGTAACCATGCTTTCTTATGTTTACATTCGTTAGGATTTCTAATCATTTGAAATTAGAATAATTATTCTTTTATTCCAGTAACCATGCTTTCCTGTTTTTTACACTCGTTAATGTTCTAATCATTTGAAATTAGAATAATTATTCTTTTATTCCAGTAACCATAATTTTCTTTTTATGTGTTTAACTTTTCGTTAAGGATTTCTAATCATTTGAAATTAGAATAATTATTCTTTTATTCCAGTAACCATGCTTTTTTATGTTTACATTCGTTAAGGATTTCTAATCATTTGAAATTAGAATAATTATTCTTTTATTCCAGTAACCATGCTTTCTTTATGTTTACATTCTCGTTAAGGATTTCTAATCATTTGAAATTAGAATAATTATTCTTTTATTCCAGTAACCATGCTTTTTCTTATGTTTACACTCGTTAAGGATTTCTAATCATTTGAAATTAGAATAATTATTCTTTTATTCCAGTAACTATGCTTTCTTATGTTTACACCGTTAATGAGTTCTAATCATTTGAAATTAGAATAATTATTCTTTATTCCAGTAACTATGCTTTCTTTATGTTTACATTCGTTAAGGATTTCTAATCATTTGAAATTAGAATAATTATTCTTTTATTCCAGTAACCATGCTTTCTTATGTTTACATTCGTTAAGGATTTCTAATCATTTGAAATTAGAATAATTATTCTTTTTTATTCCAGTAACCATGCTTTTCTTATGTTTACACTCGTTAAGGATTTCTAATCATTTGAAATTAGAATAATTATTCTTTTTATTCCAGTAACCATGCTTTCTTATGTTTACACTCGTTAAGGAGTTCTAATCATTTGAAATTAGAATAATTATCTTTTTATTCCAGTAACCATGCTTTCTTTATGTTTACACTCGTTAAGGAGTTCTAATCATTTGAAATTAGAATAATTATTATTTATTCCAGTAACCATGCTTTCTTATGTTTACACTGTTAAGGATTTCTAATCATTTGAAATTAGAATAATTATTCTTTATTCCAGTAACCATGCTTTTTATGTTTACATTCGTTAAGGATTTCTAATCATTTGAAATTAGAATAATTATTCTTTTATTCCAGTAACCATGCTTTCTTATGTTTACACTGGTTAAGGAGTTCTAATCATTTGAAATTAGAATAATTATTCTTTTATTCCAGTAACCATGCTTTCTTATGTTTACACTCGTTAAGGATTTCTAATCATTTGAAATTAGAATAATTATTCTTTTATTCCAGTAACCATGCTTTCTTATGTTTACACTCGTTAAGGAGTTCTAATCATTTGAAATTAGAATAATTATTCTTTATTCCAGTAACCATGCTTTCTTTGTTTACACTGTTAAGGAGTTCTAATCATTTGAAATTAGAATAATTATTCTTTTATTCCAGTAACCATGCTTTCTTATGTTTACACTGTTAAGGATTTCTAATCATTTGAAATTAGAATAATTATTCTTTTATTCCAGTAACTATGCTTTCTTATGTTTACATTCGTTAAGGAGTTCTAATCATTTGAAATTAGAATAATTATTCTTTTTATTCCAGTAACCATGCTTTCTTATGTTTACACTTTTCGTTAAGGAGTTCTAATCATTTGAAATTAGAATAATTATTTTTTATTTTAACTATGCTTATTTTATGTTTACATTCGTTATGATTTCTAATCATTTGAAATTAGAATAATTATTCTTTTATTCCAGTAACCATGCTTTTTATGTTTACATTCGTTAAGGATTTCTAATCATTTGAAATTAGAATAATTATTCTTTTATTCCAGTAACCATGCTTTCTTATGTTTACATTCGTTATGAGTTTAATCATTTGAAATTAGAATAATTATTCTTTTTTTATTCCAGTAACTATGCTTTCTTATGTTTACATTCGTTAAGGATTTCAAATCATTTGAAATTAGAATAATTATTATTTTATTCCAGTAACCATGCTTTCTTATGTTTACACTCGTTAAGGATTTCTAATCATTTGAAATTAGAATAATTATTCTTTTATTCCAGTAACCATGCTTTCT
This sequence comes from Acanthosepion pharaonis, assembly GCA_903632075.3. NCBI lineage: Eukaryota > Metazoa > Mollusca > Cephalopoda > Sepiida > Sepiidae > Acanthosepion > Acanthosepion pharaonis. The sequence goes on from CAHIKZ030003505.1 coordinate 906,520, forward strand.
TATGTTTACACTCGTTAAGGATTTCTAATCATTTGAAATTAGAATAATTATTCTTTTTTATTCCAGTAACCATGCTTTCTTATGTTTACACTGTTAATGATTTCTAATCATTTGAAATTAGAATAATTATTCTTTTATTCCAGTAACCATGCTTTCTTTTATGTTTACATTCGTTACGATTTCTAATCATTTGAAATTAGAATAATTATTCTTTTATTCCAGTAACCATGCTTTCTTATGTTTACACTGGTTAAGGATTTCTAATCATTTGAAATTAGAATAATTATTCTTTTTATTCCAGTAACCATGCTTTCTTATGTTTACACTCGTTAAGGATTTCTAATCATTTGAAATTAGAATAATTATTCTTTTATTCCAGTAACCATGCTTTCTTATGTTTACATTCGTTAAGGATTTCTAATCATTTGAAATTAGAATAATTATTGTTTTATTCCAGTAACCATGCTTTCTTATGTTTACATTCGTTAAGGATTTCTAATCATTTGAAATTAGAATAATTTAATGTTTTTTTATTCCAGTAACCATGCTTTCTTATGTTTACACTCGTTAAGGATTTCTAATCATTTGAAATTAGAATAATTATTCTTTTATTCCAGTAACCATGCTTTCTTATGTTTACACTCTGTTAAGGATTTCTAATCATTTGAAATTAGAATAATTATTCTTTTTATTCCAGTAACCATGCTTTCTTTTTATGTTTACACTCGTTAAGGATTTCTAATCATTTGAAATTAGAATAATTATTTTTTATTCCAGTAACCATGCTTTCTTATGTTTACACTCGTTAAGGAGTTCTAATCATTTTTGAAATTAGAATAATTATTCTTTTATTCCAGTTATGCTTTCTTATGTTTACACTCGTTAAGGATTTCTAATCATTTGAAATTAGAATAATTATTCTTTTATTCCAGTAACCATGCTTTCTTATGTTTACATTCGTTAAGGATTTCTAATCATTTGAAATTAGAATAATTATTCTTTTATTCCAGTAACCATGCTTTCTTATGTTTACACTCGTTAAGGATTTCTAATCATTTGAAATTAGAATAATTATTCTTTTATTCCAGTAACCATGCTTTCTTATGTTTACACTGTTAAGGATTTCTAATCATTTTTGAAATTAGAATAATTATTACATTCGTTTTATTCCAGTAACCATGCTTTCTTATGTTTACACTCGTTAAGGATTTCTAATCATTTGAAATTAGAATAATTATTCTTTTATTCCAGTAACTATGCTTTTTTATGTTTACACTCGTTAAGGATTTCTAATCATTTGAAATTAGAATAATTATTCTTTTATTCCAGTAACCATGCTTTCTTACACTCGTTAAGGATTTCTAATCATTTGAAATTAGAATAATTATTCTTTTATTCCAGTAACCATGCTTTCTTATGTTTACACTCGTTAAGGATTTCTAATCATTTGAAATTAGAATAATTATTCTTTTTATTCCAGTAACCATGCTTTCTTATTTTACTCGTTAAGGATTTCTAATCATTTGAAATTAGAATAATTATTCTTTTATTCCAGTAACCATGCTTTCTTATGTTTACAGGATTTCTAATCATTTGAAATTAGAATAATTATTCTTTTATTCCAGTAACCATGCTTTCTTATGTTTACACTCGTTAAGGATTTCTAATCATTTGAAATTAGAATAATTATTCATTTTTATTCCAGTAACCATGCTTTCTTATGTTTACATTCGTTAAGGAGTTCTAATCATTTGAAATTAGAATAATTATTCTTTTATTCCAGTAACCATGCTTTCTTATGTTTACATTCGTTAAGGATTTCTAATCATTTGAAATTAGAATAATTATTCTTTTTATTCCAGTAACCATGCTTTTTATGTTTACACTCGTTAAGGATTTCTAATCATTTGAAATTAGAATAATTATTCTTTTATTCCAGTAACCATGCTTTCTTATGTTTACATTCGTTAAGGAGTTCTAATCATTTGAAATTAGAATAATTATTCTTTTATTCCAGTAACCATGCTTTTTATGTTTTACATTCGTTAAGGATTTCTAATCATTTGAAATTAGAATAATTATTCTTTTATTCCAGTAACTATGCTTTCTTATGTTTACATTCGTTAAGGAGTTCTAATCATTTGAAATTAGAATAATTATTCTTTTATTCCAGTAACCATGCTTTCTTATGTTTACACTCGTTAAGGATTTCTAATCATTTGAAATTAGAATAATTATTCTTTTATTCCAGTAACTATGTTTTCTTATGTTTACACTGTTAAGGATTTCTAATCATTTGAAATTAGAATAATTATTCTTTTATTCCAGTAACCATGCTTTTCTTATGTTTACATTCGTTAAGGATTTCTAATCATTTGAAATTAGAATAATTATTCTTTTATTCCAGTAACCATGCTTTCTTATGTTTACATTCGTTAAGGATTTCTAATCATTTGAAATTAGAATAATTATTCTTTTATTCCAGTAACCATGCTTTCTTATGTTTACATTCGTTAAGGATTTCTAATCATTTGAAATTAGAATAATTATTCTTTTTATTCCAGTAACCATGCTTTCTTATATGTTTAGTTCATCATTTGAAATTAGAATAATTATTTTAACCAATTTGTTTAACTCGTTAGAATTTCTAATCATTTGAAATTAGAATAATTATCTTTTATTCCAGTAACCATGCTTTTTATGTTTACACTCGTTAAGGATTTCTAATCATTTGAAATTAGAATAATTATTCTTTTATTCCAGTAACCATGCTTTTCTTATGTTTACACTCGTTAAGGATTTCTAATCATTTGAAATTAGAATAATTATTCTTTTATTCCAGTAACCATGCTTTCTTATGTTTACATTCGTTAGGAGTTCTAATCATTTGAAATTAGAATAATTATTCTTTTTCCAGTAACCATTTCATGTAACTATGCGTTAAGGAGTTCTAATCATTTGAAATTAGAATATTCTAATCATTCTAGAATATTATTTTTTATTCCAGTAACCATGCTTTCTTTATGTTTACACTCGTTAAGGATTTCTAATCATTTGAAATTAGAATAATTATTCTTTTTATTCCAGTAACCATGCTTTCTTATGTTTACATTCGTTAAGGAGTTCTAATCATTTGAAATTAGAATAATTATTTTTTATTCCAGTAACCATGCTTTCTTATGTTTACACTCGTTAAGGATTTCTAATCATTTGAAATTAGAATAATTTCTTTTATTCAGTAACCATGCTTTTTTATTCCAGATTTAACATTTGAAATGAATTTATTCTTTATTTAACCATGTTCTTATGTTTACATTCGTTAAGGATTTCTAATCATTTGAAATTAGAATAATTATTATTTTTTATTCCAGTTCTAACATTTGAAATGAATAATTTTTTTATGTTTATGTTTTCGTTAAGGAGTTCTAATCATTTGAAATTAGAATAATTATTCTTTTTTATTCCAGTAACCATGCTTTCTTATGTTTACACTCGTTAAGGATTTCTAATCATTTGAAATTAGAATAATTATTCTTTTATTCCAGTAACCATGCTTTTTTTATGTTTCTTTACATTCGTTAAGGATTTCTAATCATTTGAAATTAGAATAATTATTCTTTTATTCCAGTAACCATGCTTTCTTATGTTTACATTTCGTTAAGGATTTCTAATCATTTGAAATTAGAATAATTATTCTTTTATTCCAGTAACCATGCTTTCTTTATGTTTACACTCGTTAAGGATTTCTAATCATTTGAAATTAGAATAATTATTCTTTTATTCCAGTAACCATGCTTTCTTATGTTTACACTCGTTAAGGATTTCTAATCATTTGAAATTAGAATAATTATTCTTTTATTCCAGTAACCATGCTTTCTTATGTTTACATTCGTTAAGGAGTTCTAATCATTTGAAATTAGAATAATTATTCTTTTATTCCAGTAACCATGCTTTCTTATGTTTACACATTCGTTAAGGATTTCTAATCATTTGAAATTAGAATAATTATTCTTTTATTCCAGTAACCATGCTTTCTTATGTTTACACTCGTTAAGGATTTCTAATCATTTGAAATTAGAATAATTATTCTTTTATTCCAGTAACCATGCTTTCTTATGTTTACACTCGTTAAGGATTTCTAATCATTTGAAATTAGAATAATTATTCTTTTATTCCAGTAACCATGCTTTCTTATGTTTACATTCGTTAAGGATTTCTAATCATTTGAAATTAGAATAATTATTCTTTTTTTATAACCAGCTTTCTTATGTTTAACTCGTTATGATTTCTAATCATTTGAAATTGAATTTATTCTTTTATTCAGTAACCATGGATTTTTACAAGTTCTAATCATTTGAAATTAGAATAATTATTCTTTTATTCCAGTAACCATGCTTTTGTTTATGTTTCTAATCATTTCGTTAAGGAGTTCTTTTATTAATCATGTTTTTGTTCTAAATTAGAATAATTATTATTTTTTATTCCAGTAACCATGCTTTCTTATGTTTACACTCGTTAAGGATTTCTAATCATTTGAAATTAGAATAATTATTCTTTTATTCCAGTAACCATGCTTTCTTATGTTTACACTCGTTAAGGATTTCTAATCATTTGAAATTAGAATAATTATTCTTTTATTCCAGTAACCATGCTTTCTTATGTTTACATTCGTTAAGGATTTCTAATCATTTGAAATTAGAATAATTATTCTTTTATTCCAGTAACCATGCTTTCTTATGTTTACTAATTCGTTCATTTCTAAATTAGAATTAGAATTCTTTTATTCCAGTAACCATGCTTTCTTATGTTTACACTCGTTAAGGATTTCTAATCATTTGAAATTAGAATAATTATTCTTTTATTCCAGTAACCATGCTTTCTTATGTTTACACTCGTTAAGGATTTCTAATCATTTGAAATTAGAATAATTATTCTTTTTTTATTCCAGTAACCATGCTTTCTTATGTTTACACTCGTTAAGGAGTTCTAATCATTTGAAATTAGAATAATTATTCTTTTATTCCAGTAACCATGCTTTCTTATGTTTACACTCGTTAAGGAGTTCTAATCATTTGAAATTAGAATAATTATTCTTTTTATTCCAGTAACCATGCTTTCTTATGTTTACATTCGTTAAGGAGTTCTAATCATTTGAAATTAGAATAATTATTCTTTTATTCCAGTAACCATGCTTTCTTATGTTTACATAATCGTTAAGGAATTTCTTCTTTTATTTGAAATTAGAATAATTATTCTTTTATTCCAGTAACTAACCATGCTTTCTTATGTTTACACTCGTTAAGGATTTCTAATCATTTGAAATTAGAATAATTATTCTTTTATTCCAGTAACCATGCTTTCTTATGTTTACACTCGTTAAGGAGTTCTAATCATTTGAAATTAGAATAATTATTCTTTTATTCCAGTAACTTATGTTTTTCGTTATGTTTAAATTAGAATTCGTTAAGGATTTTATTTTTAATCATTTGAAATTAGAATAATTATTCTTTTATTCCAGTAACCATGCTTTCTTATGTTTACATTCGTTAAGGTTTTTCTAATCATTTGAAATTAGAATAATTATATTTTTTTATTCCAGTAACTATGAATTTATTCTTATGTTTACAATTCTCGTTAAGGATTTCTAATCATTTGAAATTAGAATAATTATTCTTTTATTCCAGTAACCATGCTTTCTTATGTTTACACTCGTTAAGGATTTCTAATCATTTGAAATTAGAATAATTATTCTTTTATTCCAGTAACCATGCTTTCTTATGTTTACACTCGTTAAGGAGTTCTAATCATTTGAAATTAGAATAATTATTCTTTTATTCCAGTAACCATGCTTTCTTATGTTTACACTCGTTAAGGAGTTCTAATCATTTGAAATTAGAATAATTATTCTTTTATTCCAGTAACCATGCTTTCTTATGTTTACACTCGTTAAGGATTTCTAATCATTTGAAATTAGAATAATTATTCTTTTATTCCAGTAACCATGTGCTTTCTTATGTTTACACTGTTAAGGATTTCTAATCATTTGAAATTAGAATAATTATTCTTTTTATTCCAGTAACCATGCTTTCTTATGTTTACATTCGTTAAGGAGTTCTAATCATTTGAAATTAGAATAATTATTCTTTTATTCCAGTAACCATGCTTTCTTATGTTTACATTCGTTAAGGAGTTCTAATCATTTGAAATTAGAATAATTATTCTTTTATTCCAGTAACCATGCTTTCCTATGTTTACACTCGTTAATGATTTTCTAATCATTTGAAATTAGAATAATTATTCTTTATTCCAGTAACCATGTTTTCTTATGTTGTTCGTTAAGAGTTCTAATCATTTGAAATTAGAAATAATTATTCTTTTTATTCCAGTAACCATGCTTTCTTATGTTTACATTCGTTAAGGAGTTCTAATCATTTGAAATTAGAATAATTATTCTTTTATTCCAGTAACCATGCTTTCTTATGTTTACACTCGTTAAGGATTTCTAATCATTTGAAATTAGAATAATTATTCTTTTATTCCAGTAACCATGCTTTCTTATGTTTACACTCGTTAAGGATTTCTAATCATTTGAAATTAGAATAATTATTCTTTTATTCCAGTAACCATGCTTTCTTATGTTTACACTCGTTAAGGATTTCTAATCATTTGAAATTAGAATAATTATTCTTTTATTCCAGTAACCATGCTTTCTTATGTTTACATTCGTTAAGGATTTCTAATCATTTGAAATTAGAATAATTATTCTTTTATTCCAGTAACCATGCTTTCTTATGTTTACATTCGTTAAGGATTTCTAATCATTTGAAATTAGAATAATTATTCTTTTATTCCAGTAACCATGCAGAAATTTTCTTATGTTTTACATTCGTTAAGGATTTCTAATCATTTGAAATTAGAATAATTATTCTTTTATTCCAGTAACCATGCTTTTTTTTATGTTTACACTCGTTAAGGATTTCTAATCATTTGAAATTAGAATAATTATTCTTTTATTCCAGTAAACCATGCTTTCTTATGTTTACATTCGTTAAGGATTTCTAATCATTTGAAATTAGAATAATTATTCTTTATTCCAGTAACCATGCTTTCTTATGTTTTATTCCAGTAATCATTTGAAATTAGAATAATTCTTTTATTCCAGTAACCATGCTTTTTTATGTTTACACTCGTTAAGGATTTCTAATCATTTGAAATTAGAATAATTATTCTTTTATTCCAGTAACCATGCTTTCTTATGTTTACATTCGTTTATGATTTCTAATCATTTGAAATTAGAATAATTATTCTTTTATTCCAGTAACCATGCTTTCTTATGTTTACACTCGTTAAGGATTTCTAATCATTTGAAATTAGAATAATTATTCTTTTATTCCAGTAACCATGCTTTCTTATGTTTTTCTTATGTTTACATTCGTTAATTATTCTTTTTTTCTAATCATTTGAAATTAGAATAATTATTCTTTTATTCCAGTAACCATGCTTTCTTATGTTTACACTGTTAAGGAGTTCTAATCATTTGAAATTAGAATAATTATTCTTTTATTCCAGTAACCATGCTTTTTTATGTTTACACTCGTTAAGGATTTCTAATCATTTGAAATTAGAATAATTATTCTTTTATTCCAGTAACCATGCTTTCTTATGTTTACATTCGTTAAGGATTTCTAATCATTTGAAATTAGAATAATTATTCTTTTATTCCAGTAACCATGCTTTCTTTATGTTTACACTCGTTAAGGTTTTCTAATCATTTGAAATTAGAATAATTATTCTTTTATTCCAGTAACCATGCTTTTTTCGTTTTTACACTCGTTAAGGATTTCTAATCATTTGAAATTAGAATAATTATTCTTTTATTCCAGTAACCATGCTTTCTTATGTTTACACTCGTTAAGGATTTCTAATCATTTGAAATTAGAATAATTATTCTTTTATTCCAGTAACCATGCTTTCTTATGTTTATCGTTTACTAATCATTTGTTAGAATAATTTTCTTTTATTCCAGTAACCATTTGAAATTAGAATAATTATTCATTCTTTTATTCCAGTAACCATGCTTTCTTATGTTTACACTCGTTAAGGATTTCTAATCATTTGAAATTAGAATAATTATTCTTTTATTCCAGTAACCATGCTTTCTTATGTTTACATTCGTTAAGGAGTTCTAATCATTTGAAATTAGAATAATTATTCTTTTATTCCAGTAACCATGCTTTCTTATGTTTACACTCGTTAAGGATTTCTAATCATTTGAAATTAGAATAATTATTCTTTTATTCCAGTAACCATGCTTTCTTATGTTTACACTCGTTAAGGAGTTCTAATCATTTGAAATTAGAATAATTATTCTTTTATTCCAGTAACCATGCTTTCTTATGTTTACATTCGTTAAGGATTTCTAATCATTTGAAATTAGAATAATTATTCTTTTATTCCAGTAACCATGCTTTCTTATGTTTACACATTCGTTAAGGATTTCTAATCATTTGAAATTAGAATAATTATTCTTTTATTCCAGTAACCAATGTTTTTACAGTTATGAGTTCTAAATTTGAAATTAGAATAATTATTCTTTTATTCCAGTAACTATGCTTTCTTATGTTTACACTCGTTAAGGATTTCTAATCATTTGAAATTAGAATAATTATTCTTTTATTCCAGTAACCATGCTTTCTTATGTTTACATTCGTTATGATTTCTAATCATTTGAAATTAGAATAATTAATTTTTTATTCCAGTAACCATGCTTTTAACCTTATGTTTACACTCGTTAAGGATTTCTAATCATTTGAAATTAGAATAATTATTCTTTTATTCCAGTAACCATGCTTTCTTATGTTTACACTCGTTAAGGATTTCTAATCATTTGAAATTAGAATAATTATTCTTTTATTCCAGTAACCATGCTTTCTTATGTTTACACTCGTTAAGGAGTTCTAATCATTTGAAATTAGAATAATTATTCTTTTATTCCAGTAACCATGCTTTCTTATGTTTACACTAAGGTTCTAATCGTTAAGGAGTTCTAATCATTTGAAATTAGAATAATTATTCTTTTATTCCAGTAACCATGCTTTCTTATGTTTACACTCGTTAAGGAGTTTTCTAATCATTTGAAATTAGAATAATTATTCTTTTATTCCAGTAACCATGCTTTTCTTATGTTTACATTCGTTAAGGATTTCTAATCATTTGAAATTAGAATAATTATTCTTTTATTCCAGTAACCATGCTTTCTTATGTTTACATTCGTTAAGGAGTTCTAATCATTTGAAATTAGAATAATTATTCTTTTATTCCAGTAACCATGCTTTCTTATGTTTACATTCGTTAAGGATTTCTAATCATTTGAAATTAGAATAATTATTCTTTTTTTTTATTCCAGTAACTATGCTTTCTTATGTTTACACTCGTTAAGGATTTCTAATCATTTGAAATTAGAATAATTATTCTTTTATTCCAGTAACCATGCTTTCTTATGTTTACATTCGTTAAGGATTTCTAATCATTTGAAATTAGAATAATTATTCTTTTTATTCCAGTAACCATGCTTTTTATGTTTACACTCGTTAAGGAGTTCTAATCATTTGAAATTAGAATAATTATTCTTTTATTCCAGTAACCATGCTTTCTTATGTTTACATTCGTTAAGGATTTCTAATCATTTGAAATTAGAATAATTATTCTTTTTATTCCAGTAACCATGCTTTCTTATTCTTTGTTTACACTCGTTAAGGATTTCTAATCATTTGAAATTAGAATAATTATTCTTTTATTCCAGTAACCATGCTTTCTTATGTTTACACTCGTTAAGGATTTCTAATCATTTGAAATTAGAATAATTATTCTTTTATTCCAGTAACCATGCTTTTTATGTTTACACTCGTTAAGGAGTTCTAATCATTTGAAATTGAATAATTATTCTTTTATTAACCATGCTTTCTTATGTTTACACTCGTTAAGGATTTCTAATCATTTGAAATTAGAATAATTATTTTTTTATTCCAGTAACCATGCTTTCTTATGTTTACACTCGTTAAGGATTTCTAATCATTTGAAATTAGAATAATTATTCTTTTATTCCAGTAACCATGCTTTCTTATGTTTACATCGTTAAGGATTTCTAATCATTTGAAATTAGAATAATTATTCTTTTATTCCAGTAACCATGCTTTCTTATGTTTACACTCGTTAGGAGTTCTAATCATTTGAAATTAGAATAATTATTCTTTTATTCCAGTAACCATGCTTTCTTATGTTTACACTCGTTGGATTTCTAATCATTTGAAATTAGAATAATTATTCTTTTATTCCAGTAACCATGCTTTCTTATGTTTACACTCGTTAAGGTTTTCTAATCATTTGAAATTAGAATAATTATTCTTTTTATTCCAGTAACCATGCTTTCTTATGTTTACACTCGTTAAGGATTTCTAATCATTTGAAATTAGAATAATTATTCTTTTATTCCAGTAAACATGTTTTCTTATGTTTACACTCGTTAAGGAGTTCTAATCATTTGAAATTAGAATAATTATTCTTTTATTCCAGTAACCATGCTTTCTTATGTTTACACTCGTTAAGGATTTCTAATCATTTGAAATTAGAATAATTATTATTCTTTTTATGTTTCATTCAGTAACCATTTGAAATGAATAATTATTCTTTTATTTTGCTTTTTATGTTTACACTCGTTAAGGATTTCTAATCATTTGAAATTAGAATAATTATTCTTTTTTATTCCAGTAACCATGCTTTCTTATTTTTACATTCGTTAAGGATTTCTAATCATTTGAAATTAGAATAATTATTCTTTTATTCCAGTAACCATGCTTTCTTATGTTTACACTCGTTAAGGATTTCTAATCATTTGAAATTAGAATAATTATTCTTTTATTCCAGTAACCATGCTTTCTTATGTTTACACATTCGTTAAGGATTTCTAATCATTTGAAATTAGAATAATTATTCTTTTATTCCAGTAACCATGCTTTCTTATGTTTACATTCGTTAAGGATTTCTAATCATTTGAAATTAGAATAATTATTCTTTTATTCCAGTAACCATGCTTTCTTATGTTTACATTCGTTACGGAGTTCTAATCATTTGAAATTAGAATAATTATTCTTTTATTCCAGTAACCATGCTTTCTTATGTTTACACTCGTTAAGGATTTCTAATCATTTGAAATTAGAATAATTATTCTTTTATTCCAGTAACCATGCTTTCTTATGTTTACATTCGTTAAGGATTTCTAATCATTTGAAATTAGAATAATTATTCTTTTATTCCAGTAACCATGCTTTCTTATGTTTACATTCGTTAAGGAGTTCTAATCATTTGAAATTAGAATAATTATTCTTTTATTCCAGTAACCATGCTTTCTTATGTTTACATTCGTTAAGGATTTCTAATCATTTGAAATTAGAATAATTATTCTTTTATTCCAGTAACCATGCTTTCTGTGTTTATTCGTTGTTTACATTTTGAAATTAGAATATTATTCGTTAAGGTTTTCTAATCATTTGAAATTAGAATAATTATTCTTTTATTCCAGTAACCATGCTTTCTTATGTTTACACTCGTTAAGGATTTTAATCATTTGGATTAGAATAATTAATCATTTGAAATTAGAATAAATTTATTTAGAATAATTATTCTTTTATTCCAGTAACCATGCTTTCTTATGTTTACCTCGTTAAGGAGTTCTAATCATTTGAAATTAGAATAATTATTCTTTTATTCCAGTAACCATGCTTTCTTATGTTTACACTCGTTAAGGAGTTCTAATCATTTGAAATTAGAATAATTATTCTTTTTTATTCCAGTAACCATGCTTTAATTATTCTTTTGTTTAAACATGCTTTCTTATGTTTACATTCGTTAAGGATTTCTAATCATTTGAAATTAGAATAAATTCTTTTATTCCAGTAACCATGCTTTTCTTATGTTTACACTCGTTAGGATTTCTAATCATTTGAAATTAGAATAATTATTCTTTTATTCCAGTAACCATGCTTTTTATGTTTACATTCGTTAAGGATTTCTAATCATTTGAAATTAGAATAATTATTCTTTTATTCCAGTAACCATGCTTTCTTATGTTTACACTCGTTAGGATTTCTAATCATTTGAAATTAGAATAATTATTCTTTTATTCCAGTAACCATGCTTTCTTATGTTTACACTCGTTAAGGATTTCTAATCATTTGAAATTAGAATAATTATTCTTTTATTCCAGTAACCATGCTTTCTTATGTTTACACTCGTTAAGGAGTTCTAATCATTTGAAATTAGAATAATTATTCTTTTATTCCAGTAACCATGCTTTCTTATGTTTACACTCGTTAAGGAGTTCTAATCATTTGAAATTAGAATAATTATTCTTTTTTATTCAGTAACCATGCTTTCTTATGTTTACATTCGTTAAGGATTTCTAATCATTTGAAATTAGAATAATTATTCTTTTATTCCAGTAACCATGCTTTCTTATTTTTACACTCGTTGTTCTAATCATTTGAAATTAGAATAATTATTCTTTTATTCCAGTAACCATGCTTTCTTATGTTTACATTCGTTAAGAGTTCTAATCATTTGAAATTAGAATAATTATTCTTTTATTCCAGTAACCATGCTTTCTTATGTTTTTACACTCGTTAAGGATTTCTAATCATTTGAAATTAGAATAATTATTTCATGTTTTTATTCCAGTATTTCTAATCATTTGAAATTAGAATAATTATTCTTTTATTCAGTAACCATTTTATGTTTACACTCGTTAAGGATTTCTAATCATTTGAAATTAGAATAATTATTTTTTTATTCCAGTAACCATGCTTTTTATGTTTTTACACTCGTTAAGGATTTCTAATCATTTGAAATTAGAATAATTATTCAGTAACCATTTTATTCCAGTAATTTTTGAAATTATGCTTTCTTATATTTACCATGCTTTCTTCGTTAAAGGATTTCTAATCATTTGAAATTAGAATAATTATTCTTTTATTCCAGTAAACTTTCTTATGTTTTACACTCGTTAAGGATTTCTAATCATTTGAAATTAGAATAATTATTCTTTTATTCTTATGCTTTTTATGTTTACACGTTAAGGATTTCTAATCATTTGAAATTAGAATAATTATTCTTTTATTCCAGTAACCATGCTTTCTTATGTTTACATTCGTTAAGGAGTTTCTAATCATTTGAAATTAGAATAATTATTCTTTTATTCCAGTAACCATGCTTTCTTATGTTTACACATTCGTTAAGGAGTTCTAATCATTTGAAATTAGAATAATTATTCTTTTATTCCAGTAACCATGCTTTCTTATGTTTACACTCGTTAAGGATTTCTAATCATTTGAAATTAGAATAATAATTCTTTTATTCCAGTAACCATGCTTTCTTATTTTTACATTCGTTAAGGATTTCTAATCATTTGAAATTAGAATAATTATTCTTTTATTCCAGTAACCATGCTTTCTTATGTTTACACTCGTTAAGGAGTTCTAATCATTTGAAATTAGAATAATTATTCTTTTTATTCCAGTAACCATGCTTTCTTATGTTTACACTGGTTAAGGAGTTCTAATCATTTGAAATTAGAATAATTATTCTTTTTTATTCTTTCAGTAACCATGAAATTTTCTAATCATTTGAAATCCTTATTCTTTTTTACACTCGTTAAGGATTTCTAATCATTTGAAATTAGAATAATTATTCTTTTATTCCAGTAACCATGCTTTCTTATGTTTACACTCAGATTTCTAATCATTTGAAATAGAATAATTATTCTTTTATTCCAGTAACCATGCTTTCTTATGTTTACACTCGTTAAGGATTTCTAATCATTTGAAATTAGAATAATTATTCTTTTATTCCAGTAACCATGCTTTCTTATGTTTACATTCGTTAAGGATTTCTAATCATTTGAAATTAGAATAATTATTCTTTTATTCCAGTAAATATGCTTTCTTATGTTTACACTCGTTAGGATTTCTAATCATTTGAAATTAGAATAATTATTCTTTTATTCCAGTAACCATGCTTTTCTTATGTTTACACTCGTTAAGGATTTCTAATCATTTGAAATTAGAATAATTATTCTTTTTTATTCCAGTAACCATGGTTTTCTTATGTTTACACTCGTTAGGATTTCTAATCATTTGAAATTAGAATAATTATTCTTTTATTCCAGTAACCATGCTTTCTTATGTTTACATTCGTTAAGGATTTCTAATCATTTGAAATTAGAATAATTATTCTTTTATTCCAGTATAACCATGCTTTCTTATGTTTACATTCGTTAAGGATTTCTAATCATTTGAAATTAGAATAATTATTCTTTTATTCCAGTAACCATGCTTTCTTATGTTTACACTCGTTAAGGATTTCTAATCATTTGAAATTAGAATAATTATTCTTTTATTCCAGTAACCATGCTTTCTTATGTTTTACTCGTTAAGGATTTCTTAATCATTTGAAATTAGAATAATTATTCTTTTATTCAGTAACCATGCTTTCTTATGTTTACATTCGTTAGGAGTTTCTAATCATTTGAAATTAGAATAATTATTCTTTTATTCCAGTAACCATGTTTACACTTTCTTATTATTCTTTTTTATGCTTTCTTATGTTTTACTCGTTAGGATTTCTAATCATTTGAAATTAGAATAATTATTCTTTTATTCCAGTAACCATGCTTTCTTGTTTACACTCGTTAAGGATTTCTAATCATTTGAAATTAGAATAATTATTCTTTTATTCCAGTAACCATGCTTTCTTATGTTTATTTCTAACTCGTTAAGGATTTCTAATCATTTAAATTAGAATAATTATTCTTTTATTCCAGTAACCATGCTTTCTTATGTTTACACTCGTTAAGGAGTTCTAATCATTTGAAATTAGAATAATTATTCTTTTATTCCAGTAACCATGCTTTCTTATGTTTACATTCGTTAAGGATTTCTAATCATTTGAAATTAGAATAATTATTCTTTTATTCCAGTAACCATGCTTTCTTATGTTTACACTCGTTAAGGATTTCTAATCATTTGAAATTAGAATAATTATTCTTTTATTCAGTAACCATGCTTTCTTATGTTTACACTCGTTAAGGAGTTCTAATCATTTGAAATTAGAATAATTATTCTTTTTATTCATTCAGTAACCATGCTTTCTTTTATGTTTACCATGCTCGTTAAGGATTTCTAATCATTTGAAATTAGAATAATTATTCTTTTATTCCAGTAACCAACCATGCTTTCATTTATGTTTTACATTCGTTAAGGAGTTCTAATCATTTGAAATTAGAATAATTATTCTTTTATTCCAGTAACCATGCTTTCTTATGTTTACACTCGTTAAGGATTTCTAATCATTTTGAGAATAATTATTCTTTTATTCCAGTAACCATGCTTTCTTATGTTTACATTCGTTAATTTCTAATCATTTGAAATTAGAATAATTATTCTTTTATTCCAGTAACCATGCTTTCTTATGTTTACACTCGTTAAGGAGTTCTAATCATTTGAAATTAGAATAATTATTCTTTATTCCACTCGTTAAGTTTCTAATCATTTGAAATTAGAATAATTTTCTTATATTTAACCACTTTCTTATGTTTAACTCGGATTTCTAATCATTTGAAATTAGAATAATTATTCTTTTATTCCAGTAACCATGCTTTCTTATGTTTACACTCGTTAAGGATTTCTAATCATTTGAAATTAGAATAATTATTCTTTTATTCCAGTAACCATGCTTTCTTATGTCGTTAAGGATTTCTAATCATTTGAAATTAGAATAATTATTCTTTTATTCAGTAACCATGCTTTCTTATTTCGTTAATCATTTGAAATTAGAATAATTATTCTTTTATTCCAGTAACCATGCTTTCTTATGTTTACATTCGTTAAGGAGTTCTAATCATTTGAAATTAGAATAATTATTCTTTTATTCCAGTAACCATGCTTTCTTATGTTTACACTCGTTAAAGATTTCTAATCATTTGAAATTAGAATAATTATTCTTTTATTCCAGTAACCATGCTTTATGTTTACATTCGTTAAGGATTTCTAATCATTTGAAATTAGAATAATTATTCTTTTATTCCAGTAACCATGCTTTCTTATGTTTACATTCGTTAAGGATTTCTAATCATTTGAAATTAGAATAATTATTCTTTTATTCCAGTAACCATGCTTTCTTATGTTTACATTCGTTAAGGATTTCTAATCATTTGAAATTAGAATAATTATTCTTTTATTCCAGTAACCATGCTTTCTTATGTTTACATTCGTTAGGATTTCTAATCATTTGAAATTAGAATAATTATTCTTTTTTATTCCAGTTTAACTCGTTGATTTCCTAATTTGAAATTAGAATAATTTTCTTTTATGTTTACTCGTTAAGGTTTCTAATCATTTGAAATTAGAATAATTATTCCTTTTAACTCGTTAAGGATTTCTAATCATTTGAAATTAGAATAATTATTCTTTTATTCCAGTAACCATGCTTTCTTATGTTTACATTCGTTAAGGATTTCTAATCATTTGAAATTAGAATAATTATTCTTTTATTCCAGTAACCATGCTTTCTTATGTTTACATTCGTTAAGGAGTTCTAATCATTTGAAATTAGAATAATTATTCTTTTATTCCAGTAACTTTCATGTTTTTCTTATTTTTTACATTTGTTAAGGATTCTTTTATTCCTAACCATGCTTTCATTTGAAATTAGAATATTTATTAATTATTTTTATTCCAGTAACCATGCTTTCTTATGTTTACACTCGTTAAGGATTTCTAATCATTTGAAATTAGAATAATTATTCTTTTATTCAGTAACCATGCTTTCTTATGTTTACATTCGTTAGGATTTCTAATCATTTGAAATTAGAATAATTATTCTTTTATTCCAGTAACCATGCTTTCTTATGTTTACACTCGTTAAGGATTTCTAATCATTTGAAATTAGAATAATTATTCTTTTATGCTTTTCCAGTAACCATGAATAATTTTCTTGTTTATTTCTTCGTTAAGGATTTCTAATCATTTGAAATTAGAATAATTATTCTTTATTCCAGTAACCATGCTTTCTTATGTTTACATTCGTTAAGATTTCTAATCATTTGAAATTAGAATAATTATTCTTTTATTCCAGTAACCATGCTTTCTTATGTTTACACTCGTTAAGGATTTCTAATCATTTGAAATTAGAATAATTATTCTTTTATTCCAGTAACCATGCTTTCTTATGTTTACACTCGTTAAGTGTTCTAATCATTTGAAATTAGAATAATTATTCTTTTATTCCAGTAACCATGCTTTCTTATGTTTACACTCGTTAAGGATTTCTAATCATTTGAAATTAGAATAATTATTCTTTTATTCCAGTAACCATGCTTTCTTATGTTTACACTCGTTAAGGAGTTCTAATCATTTGAAATTAGAATAATTATTCTTTTATTCCAGTAACCATGCTTTCTTATGTTTACACTCGTTAAGGAGTTCTAATCATTTGAAATTAGAATAATTATTCTTTTATTCCAGTAACCATGCTTTCTTATGTTTACACTCGTTAAGGATTTCTAATCATTTGAAATTAGAATAATTATTCTTTTATTCCAGTAACCATGCTTTTCTTGTGTTTACATTCGTTAAGGATTTCTAATCATTTGAAATTAGAATAATTATTCTTTTATTCCAGTAACCATGCTTTCTTATGTTTACATTCGTTAAGGATTTTCTAATCATTTGAAATTAGAATAATTATTCTTTTATTCCAGTAACCATGCTTTCTTATGTTTACACTCGTTAAGGATTTCTAATCATTTGAAATTAGAATAATTATTCTTTTATTCCAGTAACCATGCTTTCTTATGTTTACACTCGTTAAGGATTTCTAATCATTTGAAATTAGAATAATTATTCTTTTATTCCAGTAACCATGCTTTCTTATATTTTTCTGTTAAGTTTTCTAATCATTTGAAATTAGAATAATTATTCTTTTATTCAGTAACCATGCTTTCTTATGTTTACACTCGTTCTAGGTTTTCTAATCATTTGAAATTAGAATAATTATTCTTTTATTCCAGTAACCATGCTTTATGTTTATGTTTATCATTTGAAATTAGAATAATTATTCTTTATTCAGTAACCAAGGACTCGTTTTCTAATCATTTGAAATTAGAATAATTATTCTTTTATTCCAGTAACCATGCTTTCTTATGTTTACATTCGTTAAGGATTTCTAATCATTTGAAATTAGAATAATTATTCTTTTATTCCAGTAACCATGCTTTCTTATGTTTACATTCGTTAAGGATTTCTAATCATTTGAAATTAGAATAATTATTCTTTATTTAACCATGCTTTCTTATAATTTTACACTCGTTAAGAGTTCTAATCATTTGAAATTAGAATAATTATTCTTTTATTCCAGTAACTATGCTTTCTTATGTTTTTCGTTAGGATTTCTAATCATTTGAAATTAGAATAATTATTCTTTATTCCAGTAACCATGCTTTCTTATGTTTACACTCGTTAAGGATTTCTAATCATTTGAAATTAGAATAATTATTCTTTTATTCCAGTAACCATGCTTTCTCATGTTTACACTCGTTAAGGAGTTCTAATCATTTGAAATTAGAATAATTATTTTTTTATTCCAGTAACCATGCTTTCTTATGTTTACACTCGTTAAGGATTTCTAATCATTTGAAATTAGAATAATTATTCTTTTATTCCAGTAACCATGCTTTCTTATGTTTACACTCGTTAAGGATTTCTAATCATTTGAAATTAGAATAATTATTCTTTTATTCCAGTAACCATGCTTTCTTATGTTTACATTCGTTAAGGATTTCTAATCATTTGAAATTAGAATAATTATTCTTTTATTCCAGTAACCATGCTTTCTTATGTTTACATTCGTTAAGGAGTTCTAATCATTTGAAATTAGAATAATTATTCTTTTATTCCAGTAACCATGCTTTCTTATGTTTACATTCGTTAAGGAGTTCTAATCATTTGAAATTAGAATAATTATTCTTTTATTCCAGTAACATGCTTTCTTATGTTTACACTGGTTTTCTTGAAATTAGATAATTATTCTTTTTTTCGTTAAGTTTTCTAATCATTTGAAATTAGAATAATTATTCTTTTATTCCAGTAACCATGCTTTCTTATGTTTACACTCGTTAAGGATTTTCTAATCATTTGAAATTAGAATAATTATTCTTTTATTCCAGTAACCATGCTTTCTTATGTTTACACTCGTTAAGGATTTCTAATCATTTGAAATTAGAATAATTATTCTTTCATTCCAGTAACCATGCTTTCTTATGTTTACATTCGTTAAGGATTTCTAATCATTTGAAATTAGAATAATTATTCTTTTATTCCAGTAACCATGCTTTCTTATGTTTACATTCGTTAAGGATTTCTAATCCTTTGAAATTAGAATAATTATTCTTTTATTCCAGTAACCATGCTTTCTTATGTTTACATTTCGTTAAGGATTCTTTTCTAATCATTTGAAATTAGAATAATTATTCTTTTATTCCAGTAACCATGCTTTCTTATGTTTACATTCGTTAAGGATTTCTAATCATTTGAAATTAGAATAATTATTCTTTTATTCCAGTAACCATGCTTTCTTATGTTTACTCGTTAAAGGATTTTAATCATTTGAAATTAGAATAATTATTCTTTTATTCCAGTAACCATGCTTTCTTATGTTTACACTCGTTAAGGATTTCTAATCATTTGAAATTAGAATAATTATTCTTTTATTCCAGTAACCATGCTTTCTTATGTTTGATTTCGTTAAGGAGTTCTAATCATTTTGAAATTAGAATAATTATTTTATTCCAGTTTTATGTTTTACACTCGTTAAGGATTCTAATTTTGAAATTAGAATAATTATTCTTTTTTCCAGTAACCATGCTTCTTTATGTTTACATTCGTTAAGGAGTTCTAATCATTTGAAATTAGAATAATTATTCTTTTATTCCAGTAACCATGCTTTTCTTATGTTTACATTCGTTAAGGATTTCTAATCATTTGAAATTAGAATAATTATTCTTTTATTCCAGTAACCATGCTTTCTTATGTTTACACTCGTTAAGGAGTTCTAATCATTTGAAATTAGAATAATTATTCTTTTATTCCAGTAACCATGCTTTCTTATGTTTACACTCGTTAAGGATTTCTAATCATTTGAAATTAGAATAATTATTCTTTTATTCCAGTAACCATGCTTTCTTATGTTTACACTCGTTAAGAATTTCTAATCATTTGAAATTAGAATAATTATTCTTTTATTCCAGTAACCATGCTTTCTTATGTTTACACTCGTTAAGGATTTCTAATCATTTGAAATTAGAATAATTATTCTTTTATTCCAGTAACCATGCTTTCTTATGTTTACACTCGTTAATTATTCTTTTTCCTAATCATTTGAAATTAGAAATAATTATTCTTTATTCAGTAACCATGCTTTCTTATGTTTACACTCGTTAAGGAGTTCTAATCATTTGAAATTAGAATAATTATTCTTTTATTCAGTAACCATGCTTTCTTATGTTTACATTCGTTAAGGATTTCTAATCATTTGAAATTAGAATAATTATTCTTTTATTCCAGTAACCATGCTTTCTTATGTTTACACTCGTTAAAGGTTTCTAATCATTTGAAATTAGAATAATTATTCTTTTATTCAGTAACCATGGTTTCTTATGTTTACATTCGTTGAGGATTTCTAATCATTTGAAATTAGAATAATTATTCTTTTATTCCAGTAACCATGCTTTCTTATGTTTACACTCGTTAAGGATTTCTATTCATTTGAAATTAGAATAATTATTCTTTTATTCCAGTAATTATGTTTTTTATGATTTCTAATCATTTGAAATTAGAATAATTATTCTTTATTCCAGTAACCATGCTTTCTTATGTTTTACACTCGTTAAGATTTCTAATCATTTGAAATTAGAATAATTATTCTTTTATTCCAGTAACCATGCTTTCTTATGTTTACACTCTAATTAAGGATTTCTAATCATTTGAAATTAGAATAATTATTGTTTATTCCAGTCGCTTTATGTTTACATTCGTTAAGGAGTTCTAATCATTTGAAATTAGAATAATTATTCTTTTTTATTCCAGTAACCATGCTTTCTTATGTTTACATTCGTTAGGATTTCTAATCATTTGAAATTAGAATAATTATTCTTTTATTCCAGTAACCATGCTTTCTTATGTTTCTCGTTAAGGATTTCTAATCATTTGAAATTAGAATAATTATTCTTTTATTCCATGTAACCATGCTTTCTTATTTTTTACACTCGTTAAGAATTTTCTAATCATTTGAAATTAGAATAATTATTCTTTTATTCAGTAACCATGCTCTTATGTTTACATTCTTTCTAATCATTTATGAATAATTATTCTTTTATTCCATTCGTTAAGGAGTTCTAATCATTTGAAATTAGAATAATTATTTTTTTATTCCAGTAACCATGCTTTCTTATGTTTACACTCGTTAAGGATTTCTAATCATTTGAAATTAGAATAATTAATCTTTTTATTTAACCATGTTTTTATTACATTCGTTAACCATTTGAAATTAGAATAATTATTCTTTTATTATAATTATTTTCTTATGTTTACACTCGTTAATTTCTAATCATTTGAAATTAGAATAATTATTCTTTTATTCCAGTAACCATGCTTTCTTATGTTTACATTCGTTAAGTTTTAATCATTTGAAATTAGAATAATTATTCTTTATTCCAGTAACCATGCTTTCTTTATGTTTACACTCGTTAAGGATTTCTAATCATTTGAAATTAGAATAATTATTCTTTTATTCCAGTAACCATGCTTTCTTATGTTTACACTCGTTAGGATTTAATCATTTGAAATTAGAATAATTATTCTTTTATTCCAGTTATGCTTTCTTTATTTTTACATTTTATTCAATATTCTTTATTCCAGTAACCATACTTTCTTATGTTTACACTCGTTAAGGATTTCTAATCATTTGAAATTAGAATAATTATTCTTTTATTCCAGTAACCATGCTTTCTTATGTTTACACTCGTTAAGGATTTCTAATCATTTGAAATTAGAATAATTATTCTTTTATTCCAGTAACCATGCTTTCTTATGTTTACATTCGTTAAGGATTTCTAATCATTTGAAATTAGAATAATTGTTTTTTATTCTAGTAACCATGCTTTCTTATGTTTACATTCGTTAAGGATTTCTAATCATTTGAAATTAGAATAATTATTCTTTTATTCCAGTAACCATACTTTTCTTATGTTTTACATTCGTTATGAGTTCTAATCATTTGAAATTAGAATAATTATTCTTTTATTCCAGTAACCATGCTTTCTTATGTTTACATTCGTTAGGAGTTCTAATCATTTAAATTAGAATAATTATTCTTTTATTCCAGTAACCATGCTTTCTTATGTTTACACTCGTTATGGTTCTAATCATTTGAAATTAGAATAATTATTCTTTTATTCCAGTAACCATGCTTTCTTATGTTTACACTCGTTAAATTTCTAATCATTTGAAATTAGAATAATTATTCTTTTATTCAGTAACCATGTTTTTCTTATGTTTACACTAATCATTTGAAATTAGAATAATTATTCTTTTTATTCAGTAACCATACTTTCTTATGTTTTCTAATCATTTGAAATTAGAATAATTATTCTTTTATTCAGTAACCATGCTTTCTTATGTTTACATTCGTTAAGCTTTTCTTATGTTTCTAATCATTTGAAATTAGAATAATTATTCTTTTATTCCAGTAACCATGCTTTCTTATGTTTACATTCGTTAAGATTTCTAATCATTTGAAATTAGAATAATTATTCTTTTATTAACCAGTAACCATGCTTTCTTATAGAATAATTATTCTTTTTACACTCGTTAAGGATTTCTAATCATTTGAAATTAGAATAATTATTCTTTTATTCCAGTAACCATGCTTTTCTTATGTTTACACTCGTTAAGGATTTCTAATCATTTGAAATTAGAATAATTATTCTTTTATTCCAGTAACCATGCTTTCTTATGTTTTACATTCGTTAAGGAGTTCTAATCATTTGAAATTAGAATAATTATTCTTTTATTCCAGTAACCATGCTTTCTTATGTTTACTTCGTTTAAGGTTTCTAATCATTTGAAATTAGAATAATTATTCTTTTATTCCAGTTATGCTTCTTTATGTTTTTCGTTAATCATTTGAAATTAGAATAATTATTCTTTTATTCAGTAACCATGCTTTAACCACTCGTTAATGACTTTCATTTATGTTTTATTCTTTTATTCCAGTAACCATGCTTTCTTATGTTTACAAATTTCGTTAGGAGTTTCTAATCATTTGAAATTAGAAATAATTATTCTTTTATTCCAGTAACCATTTTATTTATGTTTACATTCGTTAAGGATTTCTAATCATTTGAAATTAGAATAATTATTCTTTTATTCCAGTAACCATGCTTTCTTATGTTTTACTCGTTAAGGAGTTCTAATCATTTGAAATTAGAATAATTATTCTTTTATTCCAGTAACCATGCTTTCTTATGTTTCTTATGTTTATTCTTTTACTCGTTATGAGTTCTAATCATTTGAAATTAGAATAATTATTGTTTTTATTCCAGTAACCATGCTTTCTTATGTTTTACACTCGTTAAGGATTTCTAATCATTTGAAATTAGAATAATTATTCTTTTATTCCAGTAACCATGCTTTCTTATGTTTACACTCGTTAAGGAGTTCTAATCATTTGAAATTAGAATAATTATTCTTTTATTCCAGTAACCATGCTTTCTTATGTTTACACTCGTTAAGGATTTCTAATCATTTGAAATTAGAATAATTAGTTTTTATTTAACCATGCTTTTCTTTTATTGTTTACACTCGTTAAGGAGTTCTAATCATTTTGAAATTAGAATAATTATTCTTTTATTCCAGTAACCATGCTTTCTTATGTTTACACTTAAGGAGTTCTAATCATTTGAAATTAGAATAATTATTCTTTTATTCCAGTAAATGCTTTATGTTTCTCGTTATGAGTTCTAATCATTTGAAATTAAATAATTATTCTTTTATTCCAGTAACCATTATTTTATGTTTATGTTTCGTTAAGGAGTTCTAATCATTTGAAATTAGAATAATTATTCTTTTATTCAGTAACCATGCTTTCTTATGTTACATTCGTTAAGGAGTTTCTAATCATTTGAAATTAGAATAATTATTCTTTTATTCCAGTAACCATGCTTTCTTATGTTTACATTCGTTAAGGATTTCTAATCATTTGAAATTAGAATAATTATTCTTTTATTCCAGTAACCATGCTTTCTTATGTTTACATTCGTTAAGGATTTCTAATCATTTGAAATTAGAATAATTATTCTTTTATTCCAGTAACCATGCTTTCTCATGTTTACACTCGTTAAGGAGTTCTAATCATTTGAAATTAGAATAATTATTCTTTTATTCCAGTAACCATGCTTTCTTATGTTTTACTCGTTAAGGAGTTCTAATCATTTGAAATTAGAATAATTATCTTTTATTCCAATAACCATGCTTTCTTATGTTTACATTCGTTAAGATTTCTAATCATTTGAAATTAGAATAATTATTCTTTTATTCCAGTAACCATGCTTTCTTATGTTTACACTCGTTAAGGAGTTCTAATCATTTGAAATTAGAATAATTATTCTTTTATTCAGTAACCATGCTTTCTTATGTTTACATTCGTTAAGGAGTTCTAATCATTTGAAATTAGAATAATTATTCTTTTATTCCAGTAACCATGCTTTCTTTCACTGTTACGAGTTCTAATCATTTATTAAATAATTATTATTTTATTCCAGTAACTGCTTTCTTGTTTTTAGGAGTTCTAATCATTTGAAATTAGAATAATTATTCTTTTATTCCAGTAACCATGCTTTCTTATGTTTACACTCGTTAAGGATTTCTAATCATTTGAAATTAGAATAATTATTCTTTTATTCTTTTATTCCAGTAACCATGCTTTCTTATGTTTTACATTTCGTTAAGGAGTTCTAATCATTTGAAATTAGAATAATTATTCTTTTATTCCAGTAACCATGCTTTCTTATGTTTACATTCGTTAAGGATTTCTAATCATTTGAAATTAGAATAATTATTCTTTTATTCAGTAACCATGCTTTCTTATGTTTACACTCGTTAAGGATTTCTAATCATTTGAAATTAGAATAATTATTCTTTTATTCCAGTAACCATGCTTTCTTATGTTTACACTCGTTAAGGAGTTCTTAATCATTTGAAATTAGAATAATTATTCTTTTATTCCAGTAAACTTTTCTTATGTTTACACTCGTTAAGGATTTCTTCTTAATTATTTATTCACTCTTATGTTTAAGGATTTCTAATCATTTGAAATTAGAATAATTATTCTTTTATTTCTGGTTAAGGTAACCATGCTTTCTTTTTATTCCAGTAACCACTCGTTAGGATTTCTAATCATTTGAAATTAGAATAATTATTCTTTTATTCCAGTAACCATGCTTTCTTATGTTTACACTCGTTAAAGGATTTCTAATCATTTGAAATTAGAATAATTATTCTTTTATTCCAGTAACTATGCTTTCTTATGTTTACACTCGTTAAGGATTTCTAATCATTTGAAATTAGAATAATTATTCTTTTTATTCCAGTAACCATGCTTTTATGTTTACACTCGTTAAGGATTTCTAATCATTTGAAATTAGAATAATTATTCTTTTATTCCAGTAATGTATGCTTTCTTATGTTTACACTCGTTAAGGAGTTCTAATCATTTGAAATTAGAATAATTATTCTTTTATTCCAGTAACCATGCTTTCTTATGTTTACACTCGTTATGAGATTTCTAATCATTTGAAATTAGAATAATTATTCTTTTATTCCAGTAACCATGCTTTCTTTGTTTACACTCGTTAAGGATTTCTAATCATTTGAAATTAGAATAATTATTCTTTTATTCCAGTAACCATGCTTTCTTATGTTTACATTCGTTAAGGGAGTTCTAATCATTTGAAATTAGAATAATTATTCTTTTATTCAGTAACCATGCTTTCTTATGTTTACACTTCGTTAAGGATTTCTAATCATTTGAAATTAGAATAATTATTCTTTTATTCCAGTAATGCTTTCTTATGTTTTCTTATGTTTACATCATTTCGTTAAGGATTCGTTGGAGTTCTAATCATTTGAAATTAGAATAATTATTCTTTTATTCAGTAACCATGCTTTCTTATGTTTACACTCGTTAAGTTTTCTAATCATTTGAAATTAGAATAATTATTCTTTTATTCCAGTAACCATACTTTCTTATGTTTACATTCGTTAAGGAGTTCTAATCATTTTGAAATTAGAATATTATTCTTTTATTCCAGTAACCATGCTTTCTTATGTTTACACTCGTTAAGGATTTCAAATCATTTGAAATTAGAATAATTATTCTTTTATTCCGTTGGAAAAGTAACCATATTCTTTCTTATGTTTACACTCGTTAAGAGTTCTAATCATTTGAAATTAGAATAATTATTTTTATTCCAGTAACCATGCTTTCTTATGTTTGCATTCGTTAATGATTTCTAATCATTTGAAATTAGAATAATTATTCTTTTATTCCAGTAACCATGCTTTTTATGTTTACACTCGTTAAGGATTTCTAATCATTTGAAATTAGAATAATTATTCTTTTTATTCCAGTAACCATGCTTTCATTATGTTTACACTCGTTAAGGAGTTCTAATCATTTGAAATTAGAATAATTATTCTTTTATTCCATAAACCATGCTTTCTTATGTTTACACTCGTTAAGGATTTCTAATCATTTGAAATTAGAATAATTATTCTTTTATTCCAGTAACCATGCTTTCTTATTTTTACACTCGTTAAATTTCTAATCATTTGAAATTAGAAAAATTATTCTTTCATTCCAGTAACCATGCTTTTCTTATGTTTTACATTCGTTGAGGATTTCTAATCATTGAAATTAGAATAATTATTCTTTTATTCCAGTAACCATGCTTTTCTTATGTTTACACTCGTTAAGGAGTTCTAATCATTTGAAATTAGAATAATTATTCTTTTATTCAGTAACATGCTTTTTCTTATGTTTACCTCGTTGGGATTTCTAATCATTTGAAATTAGAATAATTATTCTTTTATTCAGTAACCATGCTTTCTTATGTTTTACACTCGTTAAGGATTTCTAATCATTGAAATTAGAATAATTATTCTTTTTATTCCAGTAACCATGCTTTCTTATGTTTACACTCGTTAAGGAGTTCTAATCATTTGAAATTAGAATAATTATTTCTTTTATTCCAGTAACCATGCTTTCTTATGTTTACATTCGTTAAGGATTTCTAATCATTTGAAATTAGAATAATTATTCTTTTATTCCAGTAACCATGCTTTCTTATGTTTACACTCGTTAAGGATTTCTAATCATTTGAAATTAGAATAATTATTCTTTTATTCAGTAACCATGCTTTCTTATGTTTACACTCGTTAAGGAGTTCTAATCATTTGAAATTAGAATAATTATTCTTTTATTCCAGTAACCATGCTTTCTTATGTTTACATTCGTTAAGGTTTTCTAATCATTTGAAATTAGAATAATTATTCTTTTATTCCAGTAACCATGCTTTCTTATGTTTACATTCGTTAAGGAGTTCTAATCATTTGAAATTAGAATAATTATTCTTTTTATTTTTCATGCTTTCTTATGTTTACACTTCGTTAAGGATTTCTAATCATTTGAAATTAGAATAATTATTCTTTTATTTTAACCATGCTTTCTTATGTTTACATTCGTTAAGGATTTCTAATCATTTGAAATTAGAATAATTATTCTTTTATTCCAGTAACCATGCTTTCTTATGTTTTACACTCGTTAAGGATTTCTAATCATTTGAAATTAGAATAATTATTCTTTTATTCCAGTAACCATGCTTTCTTATGTTTACACTCGTTAAGGAGTTCTAATCATTTGAAATTAGAATAATTATTCTTTTATTCCAGTAACCATGCTTTCTTATGTTTACATTCGTTAAGGATTTCTAATCATTTAAATTAGAATAATTATTCTTTTATTCAGTAAATGCTTTCTTATGTTTACACTCGTTAAGGATTTCTAATCATTTGAAATTAGAATAATTATTCTTTTATTCCAGTAACCGCTTCTTTCTTATGTTTACACTCGTTACGGGATTTCTAATCATTTGAAATTAGAATAATTATTCTTTTATTCAGTAACCATGCTTTCTTATGTTTACACTCGTTAAGATTTCTAATCATTTGAAATTAGAATAATTATTCTTTTATTCCAGTAACCATGCTTTCTTATGTTTACATTCGTTAAGGATTTCTAATCATTTGAAATTAGAATAATTATTCTTTTATTCCAATAACCATGCTTTCTTATTTTTACATTCGTTAAGGATTTCTAATCATTTGAAATTAGAATAATTATTCTTTTATTCAGTAACCATGCTTTCTTATGTTTACACTCGTTAAGGATTTCTAATCATTTGAAATTAGAATAATTATTCTTTTATTCCAGTAACCATGCTTTCTTATGTTTACATTCGTTAAGGTTTCTAATCATTTGAAATTAGAATAATTATTCTTTTATTCAATGCTTTTCTTATGTTTACACTCGTTAAGGGTTTCTAATCATTTGAAATTAGAATAATTATTCTTTTATTCCAGTAACTTTCTTATGTTTCATTCGTTAAGGATTTCTAATCATTTGAAATTAGAATAATTATTCTTTTATTCCAGTAACCATGCTTTCTTATGTTTACACTCGTTAAGGATTTCTAATCATTTGAAATTAGAATAATTATTCTTTTATTCCAGTAACCATGCTTTCTTATTTTTTACACTCGTTAGGGATTTCTAATCATTTGAAATTAGAATAATTATTTCTTTTATTCCAGTAACCATGCTTTCTTATGTTTACACTCGTTAAGGATTTCTAATCATTTGAAATTAGAATAATTATTCTTTTATTCAGTAACCATGCTTTCTTATATTTTACACTCGTTAAGGATTTCTAATCATTTGAAATTAGAATAATTATTCTTTTATTCAGTAACCCATGCTTTCTTATGTTTACACTCGTTAAGGATTTTCTAATCATTTGAAATTAGAATAATTATTCTTTTATTCAGTAACCATGCTTTTCTTATGTTTACACTCGTTAAGTTTTTCTAATCATTTGAAATTAGAATAATTATTCTTTATTCCAGTAACCATGCTTTCTTATGTTTACACTCGTTAAGGAGTTCTAATCATTTGAAATTAGAATAATTAATAATGTTTACACTCGTTAAGGATTTCTAATCATTTGAAATTAGAATAATTATTCTTTTATTCCAGTAACCATGCTTTCTTATTTTTGCACTCGTTAAGGATTTTTAATCATTTGAAATTAGAATAATTATTCTTTTATTCAGTAACCATGCTAACTGTTTTTACACTCGTTAAGGATTTCTAATCATTGAAAAATTAGAATAATTATTCTTTTTTTCACTCGTTGGGTTTTAATCATTTGAATAGAATAATAATTCTTTTATTGTAACCATTTCTTATGTTTTCTAATCATTTGAAATTAGATTTCTTATCTTTTATTCCAATAACCATGCTTTCTTATGTTTACACTTTGGATTTCTTCATTTGAAATTAGAATAATTATTCTTTTTATTCCAGTAACATGCTTTTTCTTATGTTTACATTCGTTGGATTTCTAATCATTTGAAATTAGAATAATTATTCTTTATTTATTCTTTCTTATGTTTACATTCGTTAAGGAGTTCTAATCATTTGAAATTAGAATAATTATTCTTTTATTCCAGTAACATACATTCTTATGTTTACACTCGTTAGGAGTTTCTAATCATTTGAAATTAGAATAATTATTCTTTTATTCAGTAACCATGCTTTCTTATGTTTACATTCGTTAAGGAGTTCTAATCATTTGAAATTAGAATAATTATTCTTTTATTCAAGTAACCATGCTTTCTTATATTTACATTCGTTAAGGATTTCTAATCATTTAAAATTAGAATAATTATTCTTTTTATTCCAGTAAACATGCTTTTCTTATGTTTTACACTCATTAAGGATTTCTAATCATTTGAAATTAGAATAATTATTTTTTATTCCAGTACCCATGCTTTCTTATGTTTACATTCGTTGCAGGTTCTAATCATTTGAAATTAGAATAATTATTCTTTTATTCAGTAACCATGCTTTCTTATGTTTACACTCGTTAAGGAGTTCTAATCATTTGAAATTAGAATAATTATTCTTTTATTCCAGTAACCATGATTTCTTATGTTTTACACTCGTTAAGGAGTTCTAATCATTTGAAATTAGAATAATTATTCTTTTATTCCAGTAACCATGCTTTCTTATGTTTACACTCGTTAAGGATTTCTAATCATTTGAAATTAGAATAATTATTCTTTTATTCCATGCTTTCTTAACCATGCTTTCTAATCATGTTTCTTTATTCAGTAACCACTCGTTAACTCGGAGTTCTAATCATTTGAAATTAGAATAATAATTCTTTTATTCCAGTAACCATGCTTTCTTATTTTTACACTCGTTAGGATTTCTAATCATTTGAAATTAGAATAATTATTTATTCAGTAACCATGCTTTTCTTATGTTTACACTCGTTAAGGATTTCTAATCATTTGAAATTAGAATAATTATTTTATTCAGTAACCATGCTTTCTTATTTGCACATTCGTTAGGAGTTCTAATCATTTGAAATTAGAATAATTATTTCTTTTATTCCAGTAACCATGCTTTCTTATGTTTACACTCGTTAACGGATTTCTAATCATTTGAAATTAAAATAATTATTCTTTTATTCCAGTAACCATGCTTTCTTATGTTTACACTCGTTAGGGATTTCTAATCATTTGAAATTAGAATAATTATTCTTTTATTCCAGTAACCATGCTTTCTTATGTTTACACTCGTTAAGGAGTTCTAATCATTTTGAAATTAGAATAATTATTCTTTTTCAGTAACCATGCTTTTCTTATGTTTACATTCGTTAGGATTTTGGAATAATTTTCAGTAATCATTTGAAATTAGAATAATTATTCTTTTATTCCAGTAATGCTTTTCTTATGTTTACACTCGTTAAGGTTTCTAATCATTTGAAATTAGAATAATTATTCTTTTATTCCAGTAACCATGCTTTCTTATGTTTACCTCGTTAAGGATTTCTAATCATTTTGAAATTAGAATAATTATTCTTTTTATTCCCAGTAACCATGCTTTCTTATGTTTACCTCGTTGGAGTTCTAATCATTTGAAATTAAAATAATTATTCTTTTATTTCAGTAACCATGCTTTCTTATGTTTACGAATAAGGTATTCTTTTATTCCAGTAACCATTTTCTTATGTTTACACTCGTTAAGGATTTCTAATCATTTGAAATTAGAATATTCTTTTATTAACCATGCTTTCTTATGTTTATTTCATTTCTAATCATTTAAGAATTGAATAATTATTCTTTTCCTATTTTCTTATGTTTACTCGTTAAGGATTTCTAATCATTTGAAATTAGAATAATTATTCTTTTATTCAGTAACCATGCTTTCTTATGTTTTACACTCATTGTTATTTCTAATCATTTGAAATTAGAATAATTATTCTTTTATTCAGTAACCATGCTTTCTTATGTTTTACACTCGTTAAGGTGTTCTAATCATTTGAAATTAGAATAATAATTCTTTTATTCAGTAACCATGCTTTCTTATTTTTATTCGTTTTTCAATCATTTGAAATTAGAATAATTTTCTTTTAAGTAACCATGCTTTCTTATATTTTACACTCGTTAAAGGATTTCTAATCATTTGAAATTAGAATAATTATTCTTTTATTCAGTAACCATACTTTCTTATGTTTACACTCGTTAAGGATTTCTAATCATTTGAAATTAGAATAATTATTCTTTATTCAGTAACCATGCTTTCTTATGTTTATACATTCGTTAAGGAGTTCTAATCATTTGAAATTAGAATAATTATTCTTTTATTCCAGTAACCATGCTTTCTTAACTCGTTAAGGAGTTCTTATCATTTGAAATTAGAATATTATTCTTTATTCCAGTAACCATGCATTCTTATGTTTTAACTCGTTAAGGATTTCTAATCATTTGAAATTAGAATAATTATTCTTTTATTCCAGTAACCATGCTTTCTTATGTTTACACTCGTTAAGGATTTCTAATCATCAGAAATTAGAATAATTATTCTTTTATTCCAGTAACCATGCATTCTTATGTTTATATTCGTTAAGGAGTTCTAATCATTTGAAATTAAAATTATTCTTTTATTCCAGTAACTATGCTTTCTTATGTTTTACACTCGTTAAGGATTTCTAATCATTTGAAATTAGAATAATTATTCTTTTATTCCAGTAACCATGCTTTCTTATGTTTTACATTCGTTAAGGATTTCTAATCATTTGAAATTAGAATAATTATTCTTTTATTCCAGCAACCATGCTTTTTATGTTTACACTCGTTACGGATTTCTAATCATTTGAAATTAGTATTATTCTTTTATTCCAGTAACCATGCTTTCTTATGTTTTACGCTCGTTAAGGATTTCTAATCATTTGAAATTAGAATAATTATTCTTTTATTCAGTAACCATCTTTCTTATGTTTACATTCGTTAGGTTTCTAATCATTTGAAATTAGAATAATTATTCTTTTATTCCAGTAACTTTCTTATGTTTACACTCGTTGTTTTAATTCGTTAGAATAGATTCTTCTTAGTAACCATGCTTTTTGTATTTACACTCTTAAAAAAAAAATTTTAATCATTTTAAATTAGAATAAATTCTTTTTAAGTAACCATGCTTTCTTATGTTTACACTCGTTAAGGAGTTCTAATCATTTGAAATTAGAATAATTATTCTTTTATTCCAGTAACCATGCTTTCTTATGTTTCATAATTCGTTGGTTTCTAATCATTTGAAATTAGAATAATTATTCTTTTATTCCAGTAACCATGCTTTCTTATGTTTACATTCGTTAAGGATTTCTAATCATTTGAAATTAGAATAATTATTCTTTATTCAGTAACCATGCTTTCTTATGTTTTACACTCGTTAAGGATTTCTAATCATTTGAAATTAGAATAATTATTCTTTTATTCAGTAACCATTCTTTCTTATGTTTACACTCGTTAAGGATTTCTAATCATTTAAATTATAATTATTCTTTTATTCCAGTAACCATGCTTTCTTTATGTTTAGTTTACAATCATTTAAGAGTTCTTTTATTAAGTAACCATGCTTTCTTAAATTAAGGGAAATTAATAATTATTCTTTTTATTCCAGTAACCATGATTTCTTATGTTTACACTCGTTGGATTTCTAATCATTTGAAATTAGAATAATTATTCTTTTATTCAACCATGCTTTTCCATGTTTACACTCAGTTCTAATCATTTGAAATTAGAATAATTATTCGTTTATATGCTTTCTTATGTTTACATTCGTTAAGGAGTTCTAATCATTTGAAATTAGAATAATTATTCTTTTATTCCAGTAACCATCTTTTTATGTTTACACTCGTTAAGTTTCTAATCATTTGAAATTAGAATAATTATTCTTTTTATTCAGTAACCATGCTTTCTCATGTTTTGCACTCGTTAAGGATTTCTAATCATTTGAAATTAGAATAATTTTTTTTTATTCCAGTAACCATGCTTTCTTATGTTTACACTGGTTAAGGAGTTCTAATCATTTGAAATTAGAATAATTATTCTTTTATTCCAGTAACCATGCTTTCTTATGTTTACATTCGTTAAGGAGTTCAAATCATTTGAAAGAATAATTTTAATTATTTCCATAACCAGGCTTTCTTATGAACTAATTAAGTTTCTAATCCCCAGTAGAATAATTATTTTTTTATTCAGTAACCATGCTTTCTTATGTTTACACTCGGAAGGATTTCTAATCATTTGAAATTAGAATAATTACTTTTATTTTATCTTTCTTATGTTTAACTCGTTGGATTTCTAATCATTTGAATTTATAATTATTCTTTTATTCAGTAACCATGCTTTCTTATGTTTACACTCGTTAAGGAGTTTCATTTAATTAGAATAATTATTCTTTTTTATAACAAAAGCCTTTCTTATGTTTAACTCGTTAATGATTTCTAATCATTTGAAATTGAATAATTATTCCAATAACCATGCTTTAAGAGGATTTCTAATCATTTTGAAATTAGAATAATTATTCTTTATTCCAGTAACCATGCTTTTATGTTTAAACTCGTTAAGAGTTCTCATTTGAAATTAGATTAATTATTCTTTTATTCCAGTAACCATGCTTTCTTATGAAAATTCGTTAGGATTTCTAATCATTTGAAATTAGAATAATTATTTTTATTCCAGTAACCATGCATTCTTATTTTACATAATTAAGGATTTCTAATCATTTGAAATTAGAATAATTATTCTTTTATTCCAGTAACCATGCTTTCTTATGTTTACACTCGTTAAGGATTTCTAATCATTTGAAATTAGAATAATTATTTCTTTTATTCAGTAACCATGCTTTCTTATGTTTGTTCGTTAGGATTTCTAAATTTAGAAATTAGAATAATTGATATTTTTATTATTCCAGTAACATTCATGTTTCACAATCATTTGAAATTAGTTTATTCATTCGTAACGGAGTTCGTTAATTTT
This sequence comes from Acanthosepion pharaonis, assembly GCA_903632075.3. Taxonomy (NCBI): domain Eukaryota; kingdom Metazoa; phylum Mollusca; class Cephalopoda; order Sepiida; family Sepiidae; genus Acanthosepion; species Acanthosepion pharaonis. Next base: position 941,348 of record CAHIKZ030003505.1, read on the forward strand.
AATCGTTGCTCGTTGAGAAATTAGAATAATTATTCTTTTATTCCAGTAACCATTCTTTCTTATGTTTACATTCGTTAAGGATTTCTAATCATTTGAAATTAGAATAATTATTCTTTTATTCAGTAACCATGCTTTCTTATTTTTACACTGGTTAAGGAGTTTAATTTAGAAATTAGAATAATTATTCTTTTATTCCAGTAACCATACTTCTTTATGTTTAACTCGTTAAGGATTTCTAATCATTTGAAATTAGAAATTATTCTTTTATTCCAGTAACCATGCTTTCTTATGTTTACACTCGTTAGGATTTCTAATCATTTTCGTAGAATAATTATTCTTTTATTCCAGTAACCATGCTCTATGTTTTCGTTAAGGAGTTCTAATCATTTAATTAGAATAATTATTCTTTTATTCCAGTAACCATGCTTTCTTATGTTTACATTCGTTAAGGATTTCTAATCATTTGAAATTAGAATAATTATTCTTTTATTCAGTAACCATGCTTTCTTATGTTTACACTCGTTAAGGATTTTAATCATTTGAAATTAGAATAATTATTCTTTTATTCAGTAACTATGCTTTCTTATGTTTACACTGGTTAAGGTTTTTCTAATCATTTTAATTAGAATAATTCTTTTATTCAAGTAACTTTCTTTTATGTTTACATTCGTTAAGGTTTTTCTAATCATTTGAAATTAGAATAATTATTCTTTTATTTCCAGTAACCATGCTCTTATGATTTGTTCGTTAAGGATTTCTAATCATTTGAAATTAAAATAATTATTTTTATTCCGGTAACCATACTTTCTTATTTTTTACACTCGTTAAGGATTTCTAATCATTTGAAATTAGAATAATTATTCTTTTATTCCAGTAACCATGCTTTCATGTTTACATTCGTTAAGGAGTTCTAATCATTTGAAATTAGAATAATTATTCTTTTATTCCAGTAACCATAACTTTCTTATGTTTACATTCGTTAAGGAGTTCTAACATTTGAAATTAGAATAATTATTCTTTTATTTAAGTTTCTTATGTTTACACTCGTTAAGGTTTTCTAATCATTTGAAATTAGAATAATTATTCTTTTATTCAGTAACCACTCTTATGTTTACACTCGTTGGATTTTCTAATCATTTGAATTTAGAATAATTATTCTTTTATTTAACCATGCTTTCTTATGTTTACACTCTTAAATTTCTAATCATTTGCAAATAATTATTCTTTTTATTCCAGTAACCATGCTTTCTCATGTCTGCACTCGTTAAGGAGTTCTAATCATTTGAAATTAGAATAATTATTCTTTTATTCCAGTAACCATGCTTTCTTATGTTTACACTCGTTAAGGTTTTCTAATCATTTGAAATTAGAATAATTATTCTTTTATTCCAGTAACCATGCTTTCTTATGTTTTACACTCTCGTTAATATTCAAATCATTTGAAATTAGAATAATTTTTCTTTTATTTCCAGTAGCCTTGATTTTAATCATTTATTAGAATAATTATTCTTTATTCCAGTAACCATGTTTTCTCATGTTTACACTCGGAGTTCTAATCATTTGAAATTAGAATAATTATTTTTTTATTCCAGTAACCTATGCTTTCTTATGTTTACATTCGTTAGGATTTCTAATCATTTGAAATTAGAATATTCTTTATTCAGCCAATTTCTTTCTTTATTTCATTCGTTAGAGTTCTAATCATTTGAAATTAGAATAATTATTCTTTTATTGTAACCATTTTCTTATATTTACACTCGTTAAGGATTTCTAATCATTTGAAATTAGAATAATTATTCTTCTTTTATTCCAGTAACCATGCTTTCTTATGTTTACATTCGTTAGAGGATTTCTAATCATTTGAAATTAGAATAATTATTCTTTATTCAGTAACCATGCTTTCTTATGTTTACACTCGTTAAGGATTTCTAATCATTTGAAATTAGAATAATTATTCTTATTCCAGTAACCATGCTTTCTTATGTTTTACACTCGTTAAGGTTTCTAATCATTTGAAATTAGAATAATTATTCTTTTATTCAGTAACCATGCTTTCTTATGTTTACACTCGTTAGGGTTTCTAATCATTTGAAATTAGAATAATTATTCTTTTTATCAGTCCATGCTTTCTTAAATTCCATGAAATTTCTTATCAGTTTACTTTCTTATGTTTACAGGAGTTCTAATCATTTAAAATTAGAATAATTATTCTTTTATTCCAGTAACCATAACTTTATGTTTACACTCGTTAAGGAGTTCAATCATTTGAAATTAGAATAATTATTCTTTTATTCCAGTAACATACTTTTTTATGTTTACACTCGTTATAATTTCAATCATTCTTGAATTCAGTAACCATGCTTTCTTATGTTTACACTCGTTAAGGATTTCTAATCATTTGAAATTAGAATAATTATTTTTTTTATTCAGTAACCATGCTTTCGTTAATGTTTTACACTCGTTAAGATTTCTAATCATTTGAAATAGAATAATTATTCTTTTATTCCAGTAACCATGCTTTCTTATGTTTACACTCGTTAAGGAGTTCTAATCATTTGAAATTAGAATATTATTCTTTTATTCCAAATTTGTTCGTTAAGGAGTTCTAATCATTTGAAAAGAATATGTTTACATTCTTTCTGTTACTGGGATTTCTAATCATTTGAAATTAGAATAAGGATTCTTTTATTCCAATAACCATGCATTCTTATGTTTAAATCGTTAAGGATTTCTAATCATTTGAAGTAGAATAATTTTTTAATTCCAGTAACCATGCTTTCTTATGTTTTTGGGGTTCTAATCATTTGAAATTAGAATAATAATTGGAGTTAGATAATGCTCTTATTTGTTCGTTGAATCATTTGAAGTTAGAATAATTATTCTTTTATTCCAGTAACCATACTTTTCTTATGTTTTACACTCGTTAGGATTTCTAATCATTTTGAAATTAGAATAATTATTATTTTTATTCCAGTAACCATGCTTTCTTATATTTACACTCGTTAAGGAGTTCTAATCATTTGAAATTAAAATAATTATTCTTTTATTCAAGTAACCATGCTTTCTTATGTTTTACATTCGTTAAGGAGTTCTAATCATTTGAAATTAGAATAATTGTTTGTTTCAATAACCATACTTTTCTTATGTTTACACTCGTTGATTTTCTAATCATTTGAAATTAGAATAATTATTCTTTTATTCAATAACCATGCTTTTCTTATGTTTACACTCGTTAAGGATTTCTAATCGTTTGAAATTAGAATAATTATTTTTTATTCCAGTAACCATGCTTTCTTATGTTTTACATTCGTTAAGGATTTCTAATCATTTGAAATTAGAATAATTATTCTTTATTTCAGTAACCATGCTTTCTTATGTTTACACTCGTTAAGGAGTTCTAATCATTTGAAATTAGAATAATTATTCTTTTATTCCAGTAACCATGCTTTCTTATGTTTACATTCGTTAAGGATTTCTAATCATTTGAAGTTAGAATAATTATTCTTTTATTCCAGTAACCATGCTTTCTTGTGTTTACTCGTTAAGGAGTTCCTAATCATTTGAAATTAGAATAATTATTCTTTTATTCAAGTAACCATGCTTTCTTATGTTTACACTGGTTAAGGAGTTCTAATCATTTGAAATTAGAATATTTATTCTTTTATTCCAGTAACCATGCTTTCTTATGTTTACATTCGTTAAGGTTTCTAATCATTTGAAATTAGAATAATATTCTTTATTCCAGTAACCATTTTTTCTTTTTACAGTTAAGGATTTCTAATCATTTGAAATTAGAATAATTATTCTTTTTATTCAGTAACCATAACTTTCTTATGTTTTACAGGATTAAGGATTTCTAATCATTTGAAAGTTGGGAATAATTATTCTTTATTCCAGTAACCATGCTTTCTTATGTTTACACTCGTTAAGGATTTCTAATCATTTGAAATTAGAATAATAATTCTTTTATTCCAGTAACCATGCTTTCTTATGTTTACTCACTAATGGTTAAGGAGTTCATGCTCTTAAGTTTCTAATCATTTTGAAATTAGAATAATTATTCTTTTATTCCAGTAACCATGCTTTTTTATGTTTACATTGTTAGGAGTTTAATCATTTGAAATTAGAAATAATTATTCTTTTATTCCAGTAACCATGCTTTCTTATGTTTACACTCGTTAAGGAGTTCTATTCATTTGAAATTAGAATAATTATTCTTTTATTCCAGTAACCATGCTTCTTTATGTTTGTTTATTTCTAATCATTTAAATTAGAATAATTATTCTTTTTCAGTAACAACCATGCTTTTCTTATGTTTGCACTCGTTAAGATTTCTAATCATTTTGAATTAGAATAATTATTCTTTTATTCCAGTAACCATGCTTTCTTATGTTTACATTCCGTTAAGGAGTTCTAATCATTTGAAATTAGAATAATTATTCTTTTATTTAACCATGCTTTCCATTCGTTAAGGTTCTAATCATTTGAAATTAAATAATTATTCTTTATTGTTTATGTTTACCTCGTTAAGGATTTCTAATCATTTGAAATTAGAATAATTATTCTTATTTCAGTAACCATTCTTTTTCTTTGTTTTACACTTTAAGCTTTTCTAATCAGAACAGAATAATTATTCTTTTATTCAGTAACCATGCTTTCTTATCTTTACACTCGTTAAGGAGTTCTAATCATTTGAAATTAGAATAATTATTCTTTTATTCCAGGTAACCATGCTTTCTTATGTTTACATTCGTTAAAGGATTTCTAATCATTTTGAAATTAGAATAATTATTCTTTTATTCAGTAACCATGCTTTCTTATGTTTTACACTCGTTGGGATTTTTTAATCATTTGAATTTAGAATAATTATTCTTTTATTCCAGTAACCATGGTTTCTTATGTTTACACTAGTTAGGATTTTCAATCATTTGAAATTAGAATAATTATTCTTTTATTCAGTAACCATGCTTTCTTATGTTTTACTCGTTAAGGATTTCTAATCATTTGAAATTAGAATAATTATTCTTTTTATTCCAGTAACCATGCTTTCTTTTGTTTTCGTTAAGGATTTCTAATCATTTGAAATTAGAATAATTATTCTTTTATTCCAGTAACCATGCTTTCTTATGTTTACTATTTAAGGAGTTCTAATCATTTGAAATTAGAATAATTATTCTTTTATTCCAGTAACCATGCTTTCTTATGTTTACACTCGTTAAGGATTTCTAATCATTTGAAATTAGAATAATTATTCTTTTATTCCAGTAACCATGCTTTCTTATCGTTAAAGATTTTAATCATTTTCGTGAATAAGGATTTCAATAATCATGTTTTAGAAGTTCTAATCATTTGAAATAGAATAATTATTCTTTTATTCCAGTAACCATGCTTTCTTATGTTTACATTCGTTAAGGTTTCATTTTAATTAGAATCGTTATTGATTTCAGTAATCATTTGAAATTAGAATAATCATTTGAAATTCCAATAAATTCATCCAGTTTTCTTATGTTTACACTCGTTAAGGATTTCTAATCATTTGAAATTAGAATAATTATTCTTTTATTCCAGTAACCATGCTTTCTTTATGTTTACATTCGTTAGGGAGTTCTAATCATTTGAAATTAGAATAATTATTCTTTTATTCCAGTAACCATGCTTTCTTATGTTTTACATTCGTTAAGGAGTTCTAATCATTTGAAATTAAATAATTATTCTTTTATTCCAGTAACCATGCTTTCTTATGTTTACACTCGTTAACGATTTCTAATCATTTAAGAAATTAGAATAATTATTCTTTTATTCCAGTAACCATTCTTTCTTATGTTTTGTTGATTTCTAATCATTTAAATTAGAATAATTATTCTTTTAAGCTTTTCTTTACACTCATTTAATCAATTAGAATAATTATTCTTTTATTCCAGTAACCATGCTTTCTTATGTTTACACATTCGTTAAGGATTTCTAATCATTTGAAATTAGAATAATTATTCTTTTATTCCAGTAACTATACTTCTTATATTTACACTCGTTAAGATTTCTAAATCATTTGAATTTAGAATAATTATTGTTTTATTCCAGTAACCATGGTTTCTTATGTTTACACTAGTTAAGGATTTCTAATCATTTGAAATTAGAATAATTATTCTTTTATTCCAGTAACTATGCTTTTGTTTATGTTTACACTCGTTAATGATTTCTAATCATTTAAATTAGAAATAATTATTCTTTTATTCCAGAATTATGCTTTTGTTTATTTACTCGTTACAGTTCTAATCATTTGAAATTAGAATAATTATTCTTTATTCCAGTAACCATACTTTCTTATGTTTACATTCGTTAATGAGTTCTAATCATTTGAAATTAGAATAATTATTCTTTTATTCAGTAAACCATAACTTTCTTTCATGTTTACGCGTTAAGGATTTCTAATCATTTGAAATTAGAATAATTATTCTTTTATTCCAGTAACCATGCTTTTTATGTTGCACTCGTTAAGGATTTTAATCATTTGAAATTAGAATAATTATTCTTTTATTCCAGTAACCATGCTTTCATATTTTACACTGGTTAAGGAGTTCTAATCATTTGAAATTAGAATAATTATTCTTTTATTCCAGTAACATGCTTTCTTATGTTTTACATTCGTTAAGAGATTTCTAATCATTTGAAATTAGAATAATTATTCTTTTTATTCCAGTAACCATGCTTTTTATGTTTGCACTCGTTAAGGATTTCCTAATCATTTGAAATTAGAATAATTATTCTTTTTATTCCAATAACCATGCTTTCTTATGTTTACACTCGTTAAGGATTTCTAATCGACTGAAATTAGAATAATTATTCTTTTATTCTAGTAACCATGCTTTCTTCATGTTTACATTCGTTAGGATTTCTAATCATTTGAAATTTAGAATAATTATTCTTTTATTTAACGCTTTTGCGTTTCAGATTTCTAACTATTCGGAAATTAGAATACTATTCTTTTATTTATGTTTACATGTTTGTCGTTAAGGATTTCAAATCATTTGAAATTAGAATAATTATTCTTTTATTCAGTAACCATGCTTTCTTATGTTTACACTCGTTAAGGATTTCTAATCATTTGAAATTAGAATAATTATTTTTTATTCCAGTAACCATGCTTTTTTATGTTTACACTCGTTGATGTTTCCTAATCATTTGAAATTAGAATAATTATTCTTTTTATTCATTAACCATGCTTTCTTATGTTTACACTCGTTAAGGATTTCTTTAATCTTTTGAAATTAGAATAATTATTCTTTTATTCCAGTAACCATGCTTTCTTGTATTTTACATTCGTTAAGGAGTTCTAATCATTTGAAATTAGAATAATTATTCTTTTATTAAATTCATGCTTTCTTATGTTTTACATTCGGTAAAAGATTTCCTAATCATTTGAAATTAGAATAATTATTCTTTTATTCCAGTAAACCATGCTTTCTTATGTTTACATTCGTTAAGGGTCGTCATTTTAAATTAGAATAATTATTCTTTTATTCCGGTAACCATGCGTTCTTATGTTTACACTCGTTAGGTTTTCTAATCATTTGAAGTTAGAATAATTATTCTTTTATTCCAGTAAACCATGCTTTCTTATGTTTACCTCGTTAAGGTTTCCTAATCATTTGAAGTTAGGAATAATTATTCTTTTATTCCAGTAACCATGCTTTCTTATGTTTTACACTCGTTATCAGAAATTAAATAATTATTTCTAATCATGTTTGAAATTTTAATCAATAAATTATTCTTTTATTCCAGTAACCATGCTTTCTTATGTTTTTACATTCGTTAAGGATTTCTAATCATTTGAAATTAGAATAATTATTCTTTTATTCCAGTAACCATGCTCTTATGTTTACACTCGTTAATTAGTTCCAGTAAATCATGTTTTGTTAAATTAGAATAATTATTCTTTTATTCCAGTAACTATGCTTTCTTATGTTTACACTCGTTAGGATTTCTTTAATCATTTGAAAATTAGAATAATTATTTTTTATTCAGTAACCATGCTTTCTTATGTTTACACTCGTTAAGGATTTCTAATCATTTGAAATTAGAATAATTATTCTTTTATTCAGTAACCATGCTTTCTTATGTTTACACTCGTTAATGAGTTCTAATCATTTGAAATTAGAATAATTATTATTTTATTCAGTAACCATACTTTCTTATGTTTACACTCGTTAAGGAGTTCTAATCATTTGAAATTAGAATAATTGTTATTCTTTTATTCCAGTAACCATGCTTTCTTATGTTTACACTCGTTAAGGATTTCTAATCATTTGAAATTAGAAGAATTATTCTTTTATTCCAGCAACCATGCTTTTTATGTGTTTGTTTACGTTCGTTAAGGGATTTCTAATCATTGGAAATTAAAATAATTATTTTTTTCCAATTCATGCTTCCTATGTTTACACTGGTTATGAGTTCTAATCATTTGAAATTAGAATAATTATTCTTTTATTCCAGTAACCATGCTTTCTTATGTTTGCACATTCGTTGGATTTCTAATCATTTGAAATTAGAATAATTATTCTTTTATTCCAGTAACCACCATGCTTTTTTCATTTATGTTTTACTTTACTCGTTAAGGATGTTTCTCAAAATCATTTGAAATTAGAATAATTATTCTTTTATTCCAGTAAACCATGCTTCTTTATGTTTGCATTCGTTAAGATTTCTAATCATTTGAAATTAGAATAATTTATTCTTTTTTCCAATAACCATGCTTTCTTATGTTTACACTCGTTAGGATTTCTAATCATTTGAAGTTAGAATAATTATTCTTTATTCCAGTAACCATGCTTTCTTATGTTTACACTCGTTAAGGATTTCCTAATCATTGAAATTAGAATAATTATTCTTTTATTCCAGTAAACCATGCTTTCTTATGTTTACACTGGTTAAGGATTTCTAATCATTTGAAATTAGAATAATTATTCTTTTATTCCAGTAACTTCATGCTTTCTTATGTTTACATTCGTTAAGGAGTTCTAACCTTTCTTTGAAATTAGAATAATTATTCTTTTATTTCAGTAAACCATGCTTTCTTATGTTTACACTCGTTATGATTTCTAATCATTTGAAATTAAAGTAATTATTCTTTTATTCAGTAACCATGCTTTCTTATGTTTACACTCGTTAAGGAGTTCTAATCATTTGAAATTAGAATAATTATTCTTTTATTCCAGTAACCATGCTTTCTTTATGTTTACATTCGTTAAGGAGTTCAAAATCATTTGAAATTAAATAATTATTCTTTTATTCCAGTAACCATGCTCTTATGTTTTACACTCGTTGGGAGTTCTAATCATTTGAAATTAGAAATAATTATTCTTTTTATTCCAGTAACCATGCTCTTTATGTTTACACTCGTTAAGGTTCTAATCATTTGAAATTAGAATAATTATTTTATTCCAGTAACCATGCTTTCTTTTGTTTACACTCGTTAAGTAACCATGATGTTTACATTCTAATCATTTGAAATTAGAAATAATTATTCTTTTATTCCAGTAAACCATACTTTCTTATGTTTACAACTCGTTAAATTCTAATCATTTTGAGAATTAGGAATAATTATTCTTTTATTCCAGTAACCATGCTTTCTTATGTTTACATTCGTTAAGGATTTCTAATCATTTGAAATTAGAATAATTATTCTTTTATTCCAGTAACCATGCTTTCTTATGTTTATACTGGTTAAGGATTTCTAATCATTTGATATTAGAATAATTATTCTTTTTATTCCAGTAACCATGTTTTTTATGTTTACACTCGTTAAGGATTTCTAATCATTTGAAATTAGAATAATTATTCTTTTTATTTCAGTAACCATGCTTTCTTATGTTTACACTCGTTAAGGATTTCTAATCATTTGAAATTAGAATAATTATTCTTTTATTCCAGTAACCATGCTTTCTTATGTTTTACATCCGTTAAGGAGTTCTAATCATTTGAAATTAGAATAATTATTCTTTTATTCAGTAACCATGCTCTTATGTTTTACACTCGTTAAGGATTTCTAATCTTTTTGAAATTAAATAATTATTCTTTTATTCCAGTAACCATGCTTTCTTATGTTTACATTCGTTAAGGAGTTCTAATCATTTGAAATTAGAATAATTATTCTTTTATTCCAGTAACCATGCTTTCTTATGTTTACACTCGTTAAGGATTTCTAATCATTTGAAATTAGAATAATTATTCTTTTATTCAGTAATGCTTTCTTATGTTTACACTCGTTAAGGATTTCTAATCATTTGAAATTAGAATAATTATTCTTTTATTCCAGTAACCATGGTTTCTTATGTTTACACTCGTTAAGGAGTTCTAATCATTTCTAAATTTAGAATAATTATTCTTTTATTCCAGTAACCATGCTTTCTTATGTTTACATTCGTTAAGGATTTCTAATCATTTGAAATTAGAATAATTATTCTTTTATTCCAGTAACCATGCTTTCTTATGTTTACATTCGTTAAGGATTTCTAATCATTTGAAATTAGAATAATTATTCTTTTATTCCAGTAACCATGCTTTCTTATGTTTACATTCGTTAAGGATTTCTAATCATTTGAAATTAGAATAATTATTCTTTTATTCAGTAACCATGCTTTCTTATCATTTACACTCGTTAAGGATTTCTAATCATTTTGAAATTAGAATAATTATTCTTTTATTCCAGTAACCATGCTTTCTTATCATTTACACTCGGTAAGGATTTCTAATCATTTGAAATTAGAATAATTATTCTTTTATTCCAGTAATATGCTTTCTTATTTTACATTCGTTAAGAGTTCTAATCATTTGAAATTAGAATAATTATTCTTTTATTCCAATATACCATGCGTTCTTATGTTTACATCGTTAAGTTTAATCATTTGAAGTTAGAATAATTATTCTTTTATTCAGTAACCATGCTTTCTTATGTTTACACTCGTTAAGGATTTCTAATCATTTGAAATTAGAATAATTTTTTCTTTTATTCCAGTAACCATGCTTTTCATGTTTACACTCGTTATGAATTTCTAATCATTTGAAATTAGAATAATTATTCTTTTATTCCAGTAACCATGCTTTTTATGTTTACATTCGTTAAGAGTTCTAATCATTTGAAATTAGAATAATTATTCTTTTTTTTTCAGTAAACCATGCTTTTCTTATGTTTTTACATATACTGTTAAGGAGTTCAAATCATTTGAAATTAGAATAATTATTCTTTTATTCCAGTAACCATGCTTTTCTTATGTTTACACTGTTAAGGATTTCCTAAATCATTTGAAATTAGAATAATTATTTTTTATTCAGTAACCATGCTTTCTTATGTTTACACTCGTTAAGTGTTCAATCATTTGAAATTAGAATAATTATTCTTTTATTCCAGTAACCATGCTTTCTTTTTATGTTTTACACTCGTTAAGAGTTCTAATCATTTGAAATTAGAATAATTATTATTTTATTCAATAATTTCCTTCTTATGTTTACACTCGTTAATGTTCTAATCATTTGAAATTAGAATAATTATTCTTTTATTCCAATAACCATGCTTTTTTATGTTTACACTGTTAAGGATTTCTAATCATTTTGAAATTAGAATACTATTCTTTTATTCAGTAACCATGCTTTCTTTATATTTACATTCGTTAAGGAGTTCTAATCATTTGAAATTAGAATAATTATCTTTTATTCCAGTAACCATGCTTTTTTATGTTTACACTGGTTAAGGAGTTCAAATCATTTGAAATTAGAATAATTATTCTTTTATTCCAGTAACCATGCTTCTTATGTTTACACTCGTTAAGGTTTCTAATCATTTGAAATTAGAATAATTATTCTTTTTATTCCAATAACCATGCTTTCTTATGTTTTTACACTCGTTAAGGATTTCTAATCATTTGAAATTAATAATTATTCTTTTATTCAGTAACCATGCTTTTCTTATGTTTAAATCCGTTAAGGAGTTCTAATCATTTTGAAATTAGAATAATTATTCTTTTATTCAAGTAACCATGCTTTCTTATGTTTACACTCGTTAAGGGTTTCTAATCATTTGAAGTTAGAATAATTATTCTTTTTATTCCAGTAACCATGCTTTCTTATGTTTTTACGCTCGTTAATGATTTCTAATCATTTGAAATTAGAATAATTATTCTTTTATTCCAGTATGCTTTCTTATGTTTACACTGGTTAAGAGTTCTAATCATTTGAAATTAGAATAATTATTCTTTTATTCCAGTAACCATGCTTTCTTATTTTTTACATTCGTTAAGGAGTTCAATCATTTGAAATTAGAATAATTTATTCTTTTATTTCCAGTAACCATGCTTTCTTATGTTTACACTCGTTAAGGATTTCAATCATTTGAAATTAGAATAATTATTCTTTTATTCCAGTAACCATGCTTTCTTATGTTTACACTCGTTAAGGATTTCTAATCATTTGAAATTAGAATAATTATTCTTTTATAACCAGCTTTAACCAGGATTTCTAATCATTTGAAATTAGAATACATTCGTTAAGGAGTTCTAATACATTTGAAATTTGAATAATTATTCTTTTATTCCAGTAACCATGCTTTCATGTTTATGTTTACACTCGTTAAGGATTTCAAATCATTTTGAAATTAGAATAATTATTCTTTTATTCAGTAACATGCTTTCTTATGTTTGCACTCGTTAAGGAGTTCTAATCATTTAATTAGGGCATTATTCTTTTTATTCCAGTAACCATGCTTTCTTATATTTACACTCGTTATGGATTTCTAATCATTTGAAATTAGAATATTATTCTTTTTATTCCAGTAACCATAACTTTCTTATGTTTACGCACTCGTTAAGGATTTCCTAATCATTTGAAATTAGAATAATTATTCTTTTATTCCAGTAACCATGCTTTCTTATGTTTTACCTCTGTTAAGGATTTCTAATCATTTGAAATTAGAATAATAATTCTTTTATTCAGTAACCTTTTTATGTTTACACTTTCTAATTTTTGCATTTTTTAAGTAACCATATTTCTTATGTTTACATCATTTCAAATTTAGAATAATTATTCTTTTATTCCAGTAACCATGCCTTTATTGTATTTTACACTCGTTAAGGATTTCTAATCATTTGAAATTAAAATAATTATTCTTTTATTCCAATAACTATGCTTTCTTATGTTTACATTCGTTGGATTTCTAATCATTTGAAATTAGAATAATTATTCTTTTATTCCAGTAACCATGCTTTTTATATTTTACATTCACAGGATTTCTAATCATTTGAAATTAGAATAATTATTCTTTTATTCCAGTAACCATGCTTTCTTATGTTTACGTTAAGGATTTTGTAAACTCTTTTAAGGATTTCTTAATCATTTAAGGTTTCTAAATTTGAAATAATTATTCTTTTATTCCAGTAAACCATGCTTTTTTATGTTTTACACTCGTTAAGTTTCTAATCATTTGAAATTAGAATAATTATTTTTTATTCCAGTAACCATGCTTTCTTATGTTTACATTCGTTAAGGATTTCTAATCATTTGAAATTAGAATAATTATTCTTTTTCCAGTAAACATGCTTTCTCATGTTTACCTCGTTATGAGTTCTAATCATTTGAAATTAGAATAGTTATTTTTTATTCCAGTAACTATGCTTTCTTATATTTGTTAGTTAAGTTTTCAATCATTTGAATTAGAATAATTATTCTTTTATTCCATAACCATGCTTTCTTATGTTTACACTCGTTAAGGATTTCTACTCATTTGAAATTAAATAATTATTCTTTTATTCCAGTAACCATGCTTTCTTATGTTTACATTCGTTAAGGATTTCTAATCATTTGAAATTAGAATAATTATTCTTTTATTCCAGTAACCATGCTTTCTTATATTTACACATTCGTTAAGGAGTTTTAATCATTTGAAATTAGAATAATTATTTTTATTCAGTAACCATGCTTTCTTATTTTTACATTCGTTAAAGGATTTCTAATCATTTGAAATTAAATAATTATTCTTTTATTCCAAAACCATGCTTTCTTATGTTTACATTCGTTAAATTTTCTAATCTCATTTGAAATTAGAATAATAATTCTTTTATTCAGTAACCATGCTTTCTTATTTTACATTCGTTATGATTTCTAATCATTTGAAATTAGAATAATTATTCTTTTATTCCAGTAACCATGCTTTTCTTATGTTTACACTCGTTAAGGATTTCTAATCATTTGAAATTAGAATAATTATTCTTTTATTCAGTAACCATGCTTTCTTATGTTTACATTCGTTAAGGATTTCTAATCATTTTGAAATTAGAATAATTATTCTTTTATTCCAGTAACCATGCTTTTCTTATTTTTACATTCGTTTGGATTTCTAATCATTTGAAATTAGAATAATTATTCTTTTTATTCCAGTAACCATGCTTTCTTATGTTTACACTCGTTAAGGATTTCTAATCATTTGAAATTAGAATAGTATTCTTTTATTCCAGTAACCATACTTTCTTATGTTTATATCTGTTAAGGATTTCTAATCATTTGAAATTAGAATAATTCTTTTTTATTCAGTAACCATGCTTTTCTTATGTTTACATTCGTTAAGGATTTCTAATCATTTGAAATTAGAATAATTATTCTTTTATTCCAGTAACCATGCTTTTTATGTTTACATTCGTTAGGAGTTCTAATCATTTGAAATTAGAATAATTATTCTTTTATTCCAGTAACCATGCTTTTCTTATGTTTACACTCGTTAAGGATTTCTAATCATTTGAAATTAGAATAATTATTCTTTTATTCCAGTAACCATGCTTTCTTATGTTTACACTCGTTAAGGATTTCCTAATCATTTTTATTAGAATAATTCTTTTATTCCAGTAACCATGCTCTTATGTTTACCTCGTTAAGGAGTTCTAATCATTTGAAATTAGAATAATTATTCTTTATTCCAGTAACCATGCTTTCTTATGTTTACACTCGTTAAAATTTCTAATCATTTGAAAAAATAATTATTTTTTTATTCAGTAACCATGCTTTTTATGTTTACACTTTAAGGATTTCTAATCATTTGAAATTAGAATAATTATTCTTTTATTCAGTAACCATGCTTTCTTATTTTTACATCCGTTAAGGAGTTCTAATCATTTGAAATTAGAATAATTTTTTATTCCCAGTAACCATGCATTTCTTATGTTTACACTCGTTAGGATTTCTAATCATTTGAAATTAGAATAATTATTCTTTTATTCAGTAACCATGCTTTTCTTAATCATTTCTAATCATTTTGAAATTAGAATAATTATTCTTTTATTCCAGTAAACCATGCTTTCTTATGTTTACATTGGTTGGAGTTCTAATCATTTGAAATTAGAATAATTATTCTTTTATTCAGTAACCATGCTTTTCTTATGTTTGTTCGTTAAGGATTTCTAATCATTTGAAATTAGAATAATTATTCTTTTTATTCCAAGTAACCATGCTTTTCTTATGTTTACACTCGTTAAGGATTTCTAATCATTTGAAATGGGAATAATTATTCTTTTATTCCAGTAACCATGCTTTCTTATGTTTACATTCGTTAAGGATTTCTAATCATTTGAAATTAGAATAATTATTCTTTTATTTCAGTAACCATGCTTTTCTTATGTTTTACATTCGTTAAGGATTAATCATTTGAAATAGAATAATTATTCTTTTATTTAACCATGCTTTCTTATGTTTAACATTTCTAATCATTGAAATTAGAATAATTATTCTTTTATTCCAGTAACCATGCTTTTTTTATGTGTTTGCACTCGTTAAGGAGTTTCTAATCATTTGAAATTAGAATAATTATTCTTTTATTCCAGTAACCATGCTTTTCTTATGTTTACACTCGTTAAGGATTTCTAATCATTTGAAATTAGAATAATTATTCTTTTATTCCAGTAACCATGCTTTTCTTATGTTTACACTCGTTAGGATTTTCTAATCATTTGAAATTAGAATAATTATTCTTTTTTATTCTTTCTTATGTTTAACTCCATGATTTTCTCATTTGAAATTAGAATAATTATTCTTTTATTCAGTAACCATGCTTTCTTATTTTTACATTCGGATTTCTAATCATTTGAAATTAGAATAATTATTCTTTTATTCCAGTAACCATGCTTTCTTTATGTTTACACTCGTTAAGGATTTCTAATCATTTGAAATTAGAATTATTCTTTTATTCAGTAACCATGCTTTCTTATGTTTACATTCGTTAAGGATTTCTAATCATTTGAAATTAGAATAATTATTCTTTATTCAGCAACCATGCTTTCTTATGTTTACACTGTTCGTTGCGTTCTAATCATTTGAAATTAGAATAATTATTCTTTTATTCAATAGTAACCATGCATTCTTATGTTTACACTCGTTAAGGATTTCTAATCATTTGAAATTAGAATAATTATTCTTTTATTCCAGTAACCATGCTTTCTTATGTTTACACTCGTTAAGGAGTTCTAATCATTTGAAATTAGAATAAATTTTTTATTCCAGTAATATGCTTTCTTTCATGTTTTCAGATTTCTAACATTTAAATGAATACTTTCTTTTGTTTGGTATGCTTTTCTTATGTTTACACTCGTTAAGAGTTCTAATCATTTGAAATTAGAATAATTATTCTTTTATTCCAGTACCCATTTTCTTATGTTTACACACTGTTAAAGGAGTTCTAATCATTTGAAATTAGAATAATTATTCTTTTATTCCAGTAACCATGCTTTCTTATGTTTTACACTCGTTAAGGATTTCTAATCATTTGAAATTAGAATAATTTACTTTTTATTCCAGTAACCATGCTTTCTTATATTTACACTCGTTTGATTTCTAATCATTTGAAATTAGAATAATTATTCTTTTATTCCAGTAACCATGATGTTTTCTTTAAGGATTTCTAATCATTTTGAAATTAGAATAATTGTTCTTTTATTCAGTAACCGCTTTCTTATTTTTACATTCGTTAAGGATTTCTAATCATTTGAAATTAGAATAATTATTCTTTTATTCCAAGTAACCATGCTTTTCTTATGTTTACACTCATTGTTTCTAATCATTTGAAATTAGAATAATAATTCTTTTTATTTTGCTTTCTTAAATTCGTTAAAGTTTCTAAATTTGAAATTAGGAATTCTTTATTCCAGTAACCATGCTTTTTTATGTTTACACTCGTTAAAGGATTTCTAATCATTTGAAATTAGAATAATTATTCTTTTATTCCAGTAACCAATTTTTCTTATGTTTACATTCGTTAAGGATTTCTAATCATTTGAAATTAGAATAATTTTTTTTTTTTTTTATTCTTATGTTTATTCCAGTAACTTGAAATAGAATAATTTTCTTTTATTCAAGCAACCATGCATTCTTGCTTTACACTCGTTGAGTTCTAATCATTTGAAATTAAAAATATTAATTTTTTGCCCAGTAACCATGCTTTCTTATATTTACCTCGTTGGGATTTCTAATCATTTGAAATTAGAATCGTTATTTTTTATTCAGTAACCATACTTTCTTATGTTTACATTCGTTAGGATTTCTAATCATTTGAAATTAGAATAATTATTCTTTTATTCCAGTAACCATACTTTTCTTATATTTACATTCGTTAATTTCTAATCATTTGAAATTAGAATAATTATTCTTTTATTCCAGTAACCACTTTTTATGTTTACACTCGTTGAGTTTTCTAATCATTTGAAATTAGAATAATTATTCTTTTTATTCCAGTAACCATGCTTTCTTATGTTTACACTGTTAAGATTTCTAAATCATTTGAAATTAGAATAATTCTTTTTATTCCAATAACCATGCTTTCTTATGTTTACACACTCGTTAGGAGTTCTAATCATTTGAAATTAGAATAATTCCAGTAACCATCTTTTATGTTTTACACTCGTTAATATTTCTAATCATTTGAAATTAGAAATAATTATTCTTTTATTCCAGTAACTATGCTTTTCTTATGTTTACCTCGTTAAAGGAGTTTCTAATCATTTGAAATTAGAATAATTATTCTTTTATTCCAGTAACCATGCTTTCTTTATGTTTACATTCGTTAAGAGATTTCTAATCATTTGAAATTAGAATAATTATTCTTATTCAGTAACTATGCTTTCTTATGTTTTACTCGTTAAGGATTTCTAATCATTTGAAATTAGAATATTCTTTTATTCAGGCAACCATGTTTTATGTTTACACTCGTTGGATTTCTAATCATTTGAAATTAGAATAATTATTCTTTATTCGTTAAGGTTTACACTCGTTAAGGATTTCTAATCATTAGAATAGAATAGTATTCTTTTATTCCAGTAACCATGATTTCTTTGTTTCACTCGTTTAGGAGTTCTAATCATTTGAAATTAGAATACTATTCTTTTATTCCAGTAACCATGATTTTCTTATGTTTACATTTCGTTATGATTTCTAATCATTTGAAATTAGAATAATTATTCTTTATTCAGTAACCATGCTTTTCTTATGTTTTACACTCGTTAAGGTGTTCGAATCATTTGAAATTAGAATAATTATTTTTTTATTCCAGTATGCTTTCTTATTCTTTCTTATGTTTAATCATTTCGTTAGAATAATTTTCTAATAACCATTTAAATTAAGAATATTTGAAATTAGAATAATTATTCTTTATTCCAGTAATAATGCTTTCTTATGTTTACATTCGTTAAGGATTTTAATCATTTGAAATTAGAATAATTATTCTTTTATTCCAGTAACCATGCTCTTATCGTTTTCTTATGTTTACATTCTTATTTAAAATGTTTTTCGTTAATCTAATTTGAAATTAGAATAATTATTCTTTTATTCCAGTAACCATACTTTCTTATGTTTACACTCGTTAGAGTTCTAATCATTTAATTTAGAATAATTATTCTTTTATTCCAGTAACCATGCTTTCTTATGTTTACATTCGTTAAAGTTATTTGATTTAAAATCATTTGAATATGTTTACACTCGTTAATTGTTCTAATTTTTATTAGAATAATTATTCTTTTATTCTTATGTTTACACTCGTTGTTTCTAATCATTTGAAATTAGAATAATTATTCTTTTATTCAGTAACATGTTTTTTTTATGTTTTTTTACACTGTTAAGGATTTCTAATCATTTGAAATTAGATAATTATTTTTTATTCCAGTAACCATGCTTTCTTATGTTTCATTCGTTGGATTTCTAATCATTTGAAATTAGAATAATTATTCTTTTATTCCATTAACCATGCTTTCTTATGTTTATACTCGTTAAGGATTTCCTAATCATTTGAAATGAAATAATTATTCTTTTATTTCAGTAACCATGCTTTCTCATGTTTACCTCGTTAAAATTTCTAATCATTTGAAATTAGAATAATTATTCTTTTATTCCAGTAACCATGCTTTCTTATGTTTACACTGGTTAAGGATTTCAATCATTTGAAATTAGAATAATTATTCTTTTTATTCCAGTATCCATGCTTTCTTATGTTTACACTCGTTAAGGATTTCTAATCATTTGAAATTAGAATAATTATTCTTTTATTTCAGTAACCATGCTTTCTTATTTTACATTGTTAGGATTTCTAAGCATTTGAAATTAGAATAATTTTTTTTTATTCCAGTAACCATGCTTTCTTATGTTTACACTCGTTATGATTTCTAATCATTTGAAATTAGAATAATTATTCTTTTTATTCCAGTAACCATGCTTTCTTATGTTTACATTCGTTAAGGAGTTTCTATCATTTGAAATTAGAATAATTATTCTTTTATTCAATAACTACTTTCTTATGTTTACATTCGTTACAAGGAGTTCTAATCATTTGAAATTAGAATAATTATTCTTTTATTCCAGTAACCATGCATTCTTATGTTTTCACTCGTTAATTTCTAATCATTTGAAATTAGAATAATTATTTTTTATTCCAGTAACATGCTTTTCTTATGTTTACATTCGTTAAGTGTTCTAATCATTTGAAATTAGAATAATTATTCTTTTATTCCAGTAACCATGCTTTTCTTATGTTTACACTCGTTAAGGATTTTCCTAATCATTTGAATTTAGAATAATTATTCTTTTATTCCAGTAACCATGCTTTCTTATGTTTACACTCGTGAGTTCTAATCATTTGAAATTAGAATAATTATTCTTTTATTCCAGTAACCATGCTTTCTTATGTTTACACTCGTTAAGGATTTTCTAATCATTTGAAATTAGAATAATTATTCTTTTATTCCAGTAACCATGCTTTCTTATATGTTTACATTCGTTAAGGATTTCTAATCATTTAAAATTAGAATAATTATTTTTTATTCCAGTAACCATGTTCTTATGTTTACATTCGTTAGGTTCTAATCATTTGAAATTAGAATAATTATTCTTTTATTCCAGTAACCATGCATTCTTATGTTTTCACTCGTTAAGGTTTCTAATCATTTGAAATTAGAATAATTATTCTTTTATTCCAGTAACCATGCTTTCTTATGTTTACACTCGTTAGGATTTCTAATCATTTGAAATTAGAATAATTATTCTTTTATTCCAGTAACCATGCTTTCTTTATGTTTACACTCGTTAAGGATTTCTAATCATTGAAATTAAATAATTATTCTTTTTCCAATAACCATGCTTTCTTATGTTTACACTGTGAAAGGGATTCTAATCATTTGAAATTAGAATAATTATTCTTTTATTCAGTAACCATGCTTTCTTATGTTTACATTTTATTCTAATCATTTGAAATTAGAATAATTATTCTTTTATTCCAGTAACCATGCTTTCTTATGTTTACATTCGTTAGGATTTCTAATCATTTGAAATTAGAATAATTATTCTTTTATTCAGTAACCATGCTTTCTTATGTTTACACTCGTTGAGTTCTAATCATTTGAAATTAGAATAATTATTCTTTTATTCCAGTAACCATGCTTTCTTATGTTACACTCGTTAGGTTTTCTAATCATTTGAAATTAGAATAATTATTCTTTTATTCCAGTAACCATGCTTTCTTATGTTTACACTCGTTAAGGAGTTCTAATCATTTGAAATTAGAATAATTATTCTTTTATTCCAGTAACCATACTTTCATTTATGTTTACACTCGTTAAGATTTCTAATCATTTGAAATTAGAATAATTATTCTTTTATTCCAGTAACCTTCTTTCTTATGTTTACATTCGTTAAGGAGTTCTAATCATTTGAAATTTGTTCTTTTTATTCCACTCTTTCTTATGTTTTTTTCTAATCATTTGAAATTAGAATAATTATTCTTTTATTCCAGTAACCATGCTTTCTTATGTTTA
Source organism: Acanthosepion pharaonis (assembly GCA_903632075.3). Taxonomy (NCBI): domain Eukaryota; kingdom Metazoa; phylum Mollusca; class Cephalopoda; order Sepiida; family Sepiidae; genus Acanthosepion; species Acanthosepion pharaonis. The sequence goes on from CAHIKZ030003505.1 coordinate 962,668, forward strand.
CACTCGTTAAGGATTTCTAATCATTTGAAATTAGAATAATTATTCTTTTATTCCAGTAACCATCCTTTCTTATGTTTACACTCGTTAAGGAGTTCTAATCATTTGAAATTAGAATTATTTTTTTATTCAATAACCATGATTTTTATGTTTAGACTCGTTAAGGGTTTCTAATCATTGAAATTAGAATAATTATTTTTTATTCCAGTAACCATGTTTCTTATGTTTACACTCGTTAAGGATTTCTAATCTTTGAAATTAGAATAATTTTCTGTTATTCCAGTAACCATGCTTTCTTATGTTTACACTGGTTAAGGATTTCTAATCATTTTGAAATTAGAATAATTATTTTTATTCCAGTAACCATGCTTTTATGTTTACACTCGTTAAGGATTTCTAATCATTTGAAATTAGAATAATTATTCTTTTTATTCCAGTAACCATGCTTTCTTATGCTTACACTCGTTAGGATTTCTAATCATTTTGAAATTAGAATAATTATTCTTTTTTATTCCAGTAACCATGCTTTTCTTATGTTTACACTCGTTAAGGATTTCTAATCATTTGAAATTAGAATAATATATTCTTTTATTCAGTAACCATGCTTTCTTATGTTTTACACTCGTTAAAATTTATGATTTGAAATTAGAATAATTATTCTTTTATTCCAGTAACCATGCTTTCTTATGTTTTACACTCGTTAAGGATTTCCTAATCATTTGAAATTAGAATAATTATTCTTTTATTCCAGTAACCATGCTTTCTTATGTTTACACTCGTTGGATTTCTAATCATTTGAAATTAGAATAATAATTCTTTTATTATTCCTCGTTAACTAATCATGAAATTAAATAATTATTTTTATTCAGCAACCATGCTTTCGTTATGGTTCTCGTTAAGGATTTGAAATTAGAATAATTATTATTCTTTTATTTCAGTAACCATGCTTTCTTATGTTTACACTCGTTAAGGAGTTCTAATCATTTGAAATTAGAATAATTATTTTTTTATTCCCAGTAACCATACTTTCTTATTTTTACATTCGTTATGAGTTCTAATCATTTGAAATTAGAATAATTATTTTATTCCAGTAACCATGTTTTCTTATGTTTACACTGTTAGGAGTTTAATCATTTGAAATTAGAATAATTTATTTTATTCCAGTAAACCTTTATGTTTACATATTTCATTTGTGTTTTACAGTAACTCGTTAAGGATTTCTAATCATTTGAAATTGAATAATTATTCTTTTATTCCAGTAACCATGCTTTTCATGTTTACATTCGTTAGGATTTTCTAATCATTTGAAATTAGAATAATTATTCTTTTATTCCATTAACCATACTTTCTTATGTTTACATTCGTTAGGAGTTCTAATCATTTGAAATTAGAATAATTATTTTTATTCCAGTAACTATGCTTTCTATTTATGTTTACACTTTAAGGATTTCTAATCATTTGAAATTAGAATACTATTTTTATTCCAGTAAATAATGTTCTTTTATTAGTAACCATATGTTTACACTCGTTAAGGATTTCTAATCATTTGAAATTAGAATATTATTCTTTTATTCTTTCTTATGTTTACATTCGTTAGGATTTCTAATCATTTGAAATTAGAATAATTATTCTTTTATTCAGTAACCATGCTTTCTTATGTTTACATTCGTTAAGGATTTCTAATCATTTGAAATTAGAATAATTATTCTTTTATTCCAGTAACCATGTTCTTATGTTTGTTCGTTAAGGATTTCTAATCATTTGAAATTAGAATAATTATTCTTTTATTCCAGTAACCATGCTTTCTTATGTTTACACTCGTTAAGGATTTCTAATCATTTGAAATTAGAATAATTATTCTTTTATTCCAGTAACCATGTTTTCTTATGTTTACACTCGTTAAGGAGTTCTAATCATTTGAAATTAGAATAATTATTCTATTTTTATTCATGTTTGCACTCGTTAATGAGTTTCATTTGAAATTAGTTTTACTTTTATTCCAGTAAATGCTTTCTTATGTTTCTAATCATTTGAAATTAGAATAATTATTCTTTTATTCCAGTAACCATGCTTTCTTATGTTTACACTCGTTAAGGATTTCTAATCATTTGAAATTAGAATAATTATTCTTTATTCCAGTAACCATGCTTTCTTATGTTTTACATTCGTTGAGTTCTAATCATTTGAAATTAGAATAATTATTCTTTTATTCCAGTAACCATGCTTTTTATGTTTTATCTCGTTAATGATTTCTAATCATTTGAAATTAGAATAATTATTCTTTTATTCCAGTAACCATGCTTTCTTATGTTTACACTCGTTAAGGATTTCCTAATCATTTGAAATTAGAATAATTATTCTTTTTATTCCAGTAACCATGCTGTTATGTTTCTATTTGTTTACATTCGTTAATGTTTCTAATCATTTGAAATTAGAATAATTATTCTTTTATTCCAGTAACCATGCTTTTCTTATGTTTACACTCGTTAAGGATTTCTAATCATTTGAAATTAGAATAATTATTCTTTTTATTCCAGTAACCATGCTTTCTTATGTTTACACTCGTTATGATTTCTAATCATTTGAAATTAGAATAATTTTTCTTTTATTCCAGTAACCATGCTTTCTTATGTTTACATTCGTTAAGGATTTCTAATCATTTGAAATTAGAATAATTATTTTTATTCCAGTAACCATGCTTTCTTATGTTTACATTCGTTAGGAGTTCTAATCATTTGAAATTAGAATAATTATTCTTTTATTCCAGTAACCATGCTTTCTTATGTTTACCTCGTTAAGGAGTTCTAATATTTGAAATTAGAATAATTATTTTTTATTCCAGTAACCATTTATGTTTACACTCGTTAAGGATTTCTAATCATTTGAAATTAGAATAATTATTCTTTTATTCCAGTAACCATGCTTTCTTATGTTTACATTCGTTAAGGGAGTTCTAATCATTTGAAATTAGAATAATTATTCTTTTATTCCAGTAACCATGTTTTTTATGTTTACACTCGTTGTTCTAATCATTTGAAATTAGAATAATTATTCTTTTATTCCAGTAACCATGCTTTCTTATGTTTACACTCGTTAAGGAGTTCTAATCATTTGAAATTAGAATAATTATTTTTTATTCCAGTAAACCTTTTTATGCTGTTAAGGATTTTCTTATGTTTACACTCGTTAAGGATTTCTAATCATTTGAAATTAGAATAATTATTCTTTTATTCCAGTAACCATTTTTATGTTTTTTCGTTAATGATTTTAATCATTTGAAATTAGAATAATTATTCTTTTATTCCAGTAACCATGCTTTCTTATGTTTACATTCGTTAAGGAGTTCTAATCATTTGAAAATTAGAATAATTATTCTTTATTTTATTCCAGTAAGTTCTAATCATTTGCTTTCTTTATGTTTACATTCGTTAAGGAGTTCTAATCATTGAAATTAGAATAATTATTCTTTTATTCAGTAACCATGCTTTCTTTTATGTTTTACACTCGTTAAGGATTTCTAATCATTTGAAATTAGAATAATTATTCTTTTATTCAGTAACCATGCTTTCTTATGTTTACACTTCGTTAAGGAGTTCTTAATCATTTGAAATTAGAATAATTATTCTTTTATTCAGTAACCATGCTTTCTTATGTTTTACATTCGTTAAGAGTTCTAATCATTTGAAATTAGAATAATTATTCTTTTTATTCCAGTAACCATGCTTTTTATGTTTACACTCGTTAAGGATTTCTAATCATTTGAAATTAGAATAATTATTCTTTTATTCCAGCTTTCTTATGTTTACATTCGTTAAGGATTTCTAATCATTTGAAATTAGAATAATTATTCTTTTATTCCAGTAACCATGCTTTCTTATGTTTACACTCGTTATGATTTCTAATCATTTGAAATTAGAATAATTATTCTTTTATGTTTCCAGTAACCATGCTTTCTTATGTTTACATTCGTTAAGGAGTTCTAATCATTTGAAATTAGAATAATTATTCTTTTATTCCAGTAACCATACTTTTCTTATGTTTAACACTCGTTAAGGATTTCTAATCATTTGAAATTAGAATAATTATTCTTTTTATTCCAGTAACTATGCTTTCTTATGTTTACACTCGTTATGATTTCTAATCATTTGAAATTAGAATACTATTCTTTTATTCCAGTAACCATGCTTTCTTATGTTTACATTCGTTAGGATTTCTAATCATTTGAAATTAGAATAATTATTCTTTATTCCAGTAACCATGCTTTCTTATGTTTACATTCGTTAAGATTTTCTAATCATTTGAAATTAGAATAATTTATTCTTTTATTCCAGTAACCATGCTTTCTTATGTTTACACTCGTTAGGGAGTTCTAATCATTTGAAATTAGAATAATTATTTTTATTCCAGTAACCATGCTTTTATGTTTACACTCGTTATGATTTCTAATCATTTGAAATTAGAATAATTATTCTTTATTCTAGTAACCATGCTTTCTTATTTTACACTCGTTAAGGAGTTCTAATCATTTGAAATTAGAATATTATTCTTTTATTCCAAACTATGCTTTTCTTATGTTTACATTCGTTAAGGAGTTCTAATCATTTGAAATTAGAATAATTATTCTTTTATTCCAGTAACCATGCTTTCTTATGTTTACATTCGTTTATTTCTAATCATTTGAAATTAGAATAATTATTCTTTTATTCCAGTAACTCCATGCTTTCTTATGTTTACGATTTCTAATCATTTGAAATTAGAATAATTATTCTTTTATTCCAGTAACTATGCTTTTTGCGTTTACACTCGTTAAGGAGTTCTAATCATTTGAAATTAGAATAATTATTTTTTATTCCAGTAACCATGCTTTCTTATGTTTACATTCGTTAAGGATTTCTAATCATTTGAAATTAGAATAATTATTCTTTTATTCCAGTAACCATCTTTTCATTTGAAATAGAATAATTATTTTTATTCTTATGTTTACACTCGTTAAGATTTCTAATCATTTGAAATTAGAATAATTATTCTTTTTATTCCAGTAACCATGCTTTCTTATGTTTTACACTCGTTAATGATTTCTAATCATTTGAAATTAGAATAATTATTTTTTATTCCAGTAACCATGCTTTTTTATGTTTACACTGTTAAGGATTTCTAATCATTTGAAATTAGAATAATTATTCTTTTATTCCAGTAACCATGCTTTCTTATGTTTACATTCGTTAAGGAGTTCTAATCATTTGAAATTAGAATAATTATTCTTTTATTCCAGTAACTATGCTTTTTATGTTTACACTCGTTAAGGATTTCAAATCATTTGAAATTAGAATAATTATTCTTTTATTCCAGTAACCATGCTTTCTTATTTTACACTCGTTAAGGATTTCTAATCATTTGAAATTAGAATAATTATTCTTTTATTCCAGTAACCATGCTTTCTTATGTTTACATTCTGTTAAGGATTTCTAATCATTTGAAATTAGAATAATTATTCTTTTATTCCAGTAACCATGCTTTCTTATTTTTACATTCGTTAAGGATTTCTAATCATTTGAAATTAGAATAATTATTCTTTTATTCCAGTAACCATGTATTCTTTTCTTATGTTTACATCTCGTTAAGGATTTCTAATCATTTGAAATTAGAATAATTATTCTTTATTCCAGTAACCATGCTTTCTTATGTTTACATTTCGTTACGATTTCTAATCATTTGAAATTAGAATAATTATTCTTTTATTCCAGTAACCATGCTTTCTTATGTTTACACTCGTTAAGCTTTTCTAATCATTTGAAATTAGAATAATTATTCTTTTATTCCAGTAACCATGCTTTTCTTATGTTTACACTGTTAATGAGTTCTAATCATTTGAAATTAGAATAATTATTCTTTTATTCCAGTAACCATACTTTCTTATGTTTACATTCGTTAAGGAGTTCTTAATCATTTGAAATTAGAATAATTATTTTTTATTCCAGTAACCATGCTTTCTTATGTTTACACTCGTTAAGGATTTCTAATCATTTGAAATTAGAATAATTATTCTTTTTATTCCAGTAACTATGCTTTTCTTATGTTTACATTCGTTAAGGATTTCTAATCATTTGAAATTAGAATAATTATTCTTTTATTCCAGTAACCATGCTTTTCTTATGTTTACACTCGTTAAGGATTTCTAATCATTTGAAATTAGAATAATTATTCTTTTATTCCAGTAACCATACTTTCTTATGTTTACATTCGTTAAGGATTTCTAATCATTTGAAATTAGAATAATTATTCTTTTATTCCAGTAACCATGCTTTCTTATGTTTACATTCGTTATGAGAGTTTTAATCATTTGAAATTAGAATAATTATTCTTTTATTCCAGTAACCATGCTTTTCTTATGTTTACACTCGTTAAGGATTTCTAATCATTTGAAATTAGAATAATTATTCTTTTTATTCCAGTAACCATGCTTTCTTATGTTTACATTCGTTAAGGATTTCTAATCATTTGAAATTAGAATAATTATTCTTTTATTCCAGTAACCATGCTTTCTTATGTTTTACATTCGTTAAGGAGTTCTAATCATTTGAAATTAGAATAATTATTCTTTTATTCCAGTAACCATGCTTTCTTATGTTTACACTCGTTAAGGATTTCTAATCATTTGAAATTAGAATAATTATTCATTTGAAATTTTTATTCTTTATTCAGTAACTATGCTTTCTTATGTTTACACTCGTTAAGGATTTCTAATCATTTGAAATTAGAATAATTATTCTTTTATTCTAGTAACCATGCTTTCTTTATGTTTTTACATTCGTTAAGGATTTTCTAATCATTTGAAATTAGAATAATTATTCTTTTATTCCAGTAACCATGCTTTTCTTATGTTTACACTCGTTAAGGAGTTCTAATCATTTGAAATTAGAATAATTATTCTTTATTCCAGTAACCATGCTTTCTTATGTTTACACTCGTTAGGATTTCTAATCATTTGAAATTAGAATAATTATTCTTTATTCCAGTAACCATGCTTTTTTATGTTTTACATTTCGTTAACGATTTCTAATCATTTGAAATTAGAATAATTATTCTTTTATTCCAGTAACCATGCTTTCTTGTGTTTACATTCGTTAAGGATTTTCTAATCATTTGAAATTAGAATAATTATTCTTTTATTCCAGTAACCATGCTTTCTTATGTTTACACTCGTTTTAAGGATTTTCTAATCATTTGAAATTAGAATAATTATTCTTTTTATTCCAGTAACCATGCTTTTCTTATGTTTACACACTCGTTAAGGATTTCTAATCATTTGAAATTAGAATAATTATTCTTTTATTCCAGTAACCATGCTTTTTATGTTTACACTCGTTAAGGATTTCTAATCATTTGAAATTAGAATAATTATTCTTTTATTCCAGTAACCATGCTTTTGTTTATGTTTATTTGAAAATTAGAATAATTATTCTTTTATTCCAGTTATGTTTTTCGTTAATCTAATTTGAAATTAGAATAATTATTCTTTTATTCCAGTAACCATGCTTTTCTTATGTTTACAATTTCGTTAAGGTTTTCTAATCATTTGAAATTAGAATAATTATTCTTTTATTCCAGTAACCATGCTTTCTTATGTTTACATTCGTTGGATTTCTAATCATTTGAAATTAGAATAATTATTCTTTTATTCCAGTAACTATGCTTTCTTGCGTTTACATTCGTTAAGGATTTCTAATCATTTGAAATTAGAATAATTATTCTTTTATTCCAGTAAGCATACTTTTCTTATGTTTACACTCGTTAGGATTTCTAATCATTTGAAATTAGAATAATTATTCTTTTATTCCAGTAACCATGCTTTCTTATGTTTACACTCGTTAAGGATTTCTAATCATTTGAAATTAGAATAATTATTCTTTTTTATTCCAGTAACCATGCTTTTCTTATGTTTTCCAGATTTAAACATTTGAAATTAGAATAATTATTCTTTTTTATTTAACCATGCTTTCTTATGTTTACACTCGTTAAGGTTTTCTAATCATTTGAAATTAGAATAATTATTCTTTTATTCCAGTAACCATGCTTTCTTATGTTTTACACTCGTTAAGGATTTCTAATCATTTGAAATTAGAATAATTATTCTTTATTCCAGTAACCATGCTTTCTTATGTTTACACTCGTTAAGGATTTCTAATCATTTGAAATTAGAATAATTATTCTTTTTTATTCCAGTAACCATGCTTTCTTATGTTTGCATTCGTTAAGGATTTCTAATCATTTGAAATTAGAATAATTATTCTTTTATTCCAGTAACCATGCTTTCTTATGTTTACAATTTCGTTAAGGTTTTTCTAATCATTTGAAATTAGAATAATTATTCTTTTATTCCAGTAAACCATGCTTTCTTATGTTTACACTCGTTAAGGATTTCTAATCATTTGAAATTAGAATAATTATTCTTTTTTATTCCAGTAACCATGCTTTCTTTATGTTTACAACTCGTTAAGGATTTCCTTATCATTTGAAATTAGAATAATTATTCTTTTATTCAGTAAATCATGCTTTCTTATTTTTTACACTCGTTAAGGAGTTCTAATCATTTGAAATTAGAATAATTTTTATTCTTTATTCCAGTAACCATGAAATTTTCTTATGTTTACTATTCGGTTAAGGATTTCTAATCATTTGAAATTAGAATAATTATTCTTTTATTCCAGTAACTATGCTTTCATGTTTACACTCGTTAAGGTTTTCTAATCATTTGAAAAAATTAGAATAATTATTCTTTTATTCCAGTAACCATGCTTTCTCATGTTTTTACACTCGTTAAGGTTTTCTAATCATTTAAATTAGAATAATTATTCTTTTTTATTCCAGTAACCATGCTTTCTTATGTTTACCTCGTTAAAGGATTTCTAATCATTTGAAATTAGAATAATTATTCTTTTATTCAGTAACCATGCTTTCTTATGTTTACACTCGTTAAGGATTTTTAATCATTTGAAATTAGAATAATTATTCTTTTTATTCCAGTAACTATGCTTTTTATGTTTACACTCGTTAAGGAGTTCTAATCATTTGAAATTAGAATAATTATTCTTTTATTCCAGTAACCATGCTTTCTTATGTTTACATTCGTTAAGGATTTCTAATCATTTGAAATTAGAATAATTATTCTTTTATTCCAGTAACCATGCTTTCTTATGTTTTACATTCGTTAAGGATTTTAATCCTTTGAAATTAGAATAATTATTCTTTTATTCCAGTAACCATGCTTTCTTATGTTTACACTCGTTAAGGAGTTCTAATCATTTGAATTTAGAATAATTATTCTTTTATTCCAGAAATTAGAAATTATTCTTTATTCCAGTTATGCTTTGTTTACACTCGTTAGGAGTTCTAATCATTTGAAATTAGAATAATTATTCTTTTATTCAGTAACCATGCTTTTCTTATGTTTACACTCGTTAAGGTTTTCTAATCATTTTGAAATTAGAATAATTATTCTTTTATTCCAGTAACCATGCTTTCTTATGTTTACACTTCGTTAAGGATTTCTAATCATTTGAAATTAGAATAATTATTCTTTTATTCCAGTAACCATGCTTTCTTATGTTTACACTCGTTAAGGAGTTCTAATCATTTGAAATTAGAATAATTATTTTTTATTCCAGTAACCATGCTTTCTTATGTTTACATTCGTTAAGGATTTCTAATCATTTGAAATTAGAATAATTATTCTTTTATTCCAGTAACCATGCTTTCTTATGTTTACATTCGTTAAGGATTTCTAATCATTTGAAATTAGAATAATTATTCTTTTATTCCAGTAACCATGCTTTCATTTATGTTTACATGCTTTTCGTTAAGATTTTCTAATCATTTGAAATTAGAATAATTATTCTTTATTCCAGTAACCATGCTTTCTTATGTTTACATTCGTTAAGGATTTCTAATCATTTGAAATTAGAATAATTATTCTTTATTTCAAGTTTTATTCCATGTTTAACTCGTTAAGGTTTTTCATTTGAAATTAGAATAATTATTCTTTTATTCCAGTTCGTTCGTTAAGATTTCTAATCATTTGAAATTAGAATAATTATTCTTTTATTCCAGTAACCATCTTTCTTATGTTTTGTTCGTTATTTCTAATCATTTGAAATTAGAATAATTATTTTTTATTCCAGTAACTATGCTTTCTTATGTTTACATTCGTTAAGGATTTCTAATCATTTGAAATTAGAATAATTATTCTTTATTCCAGTAACTATGCTTTCTTATGTTTACATTCGTTAAGGATTTCTAATCATTTGAAATTAGAATAATTATTCTTTTATTCCAGTAACCATGCTTTTCTTATGTTTACACTCGTTAAGGATTTCTAATCATTTGAAATTAGAATAATTATTCTTTTATTCCAGTAACCATTTTTTTTTATGTTTACACTCGTTAAAGAGTTCTAATCATTTGAAATTAGAATAATTATTCTTTATTCCAGTAACTATGCTTTCTTATGTTTACATTCGTTAAGGTTTTCTAACCATTTGAAATTAGAATAATTATTCTTTTATTCCAGTAACCATGTTTATGCTTTCTTATGTTTTACTTTTATTCCAGTCGTTAAGGAGTTCTAATCATTTGAAATTAGAATAATTATTCTTTTTATTCCAGTAACCATGCTTTCTTATGTTTACATTCGTTAAGGATTTCTAATCATTTGAAATTAGAATAATTATTCTTTTATTCCAGTAACCATGCTTTCTTATGTTTGCACTCGTTAAGGTTTTCTAATCATTTGAAATTAGAATAATTATTCTTTTATTCCAGTAACCATGCTTTTTTATGTTTACACTCGTTAAGGATTTCTAATCATTTGAAATTAGAATAATTATTCTTTTATTCCAGTAACCATGCTTTCTTATGTTTACATTCGTTAAGGATTTCTAATCATTTGAAATTAGAATAATTATTCTTTTATTCCAGTAACCATGCTTTCTTATGTTTACACTCGTTAATTTCTAATCATTTGAAATTAGAATAATTATTCTTTTTATTCCAAGTAACCATGCTTTCTTTATGTTTACATTCGTTAAGGATTTCTAATCATTTGAAATTAGAATAATTATTCTTTTATTTACTGGTGTTATGATTTCTAATCATTTGAAATGCTTTATTTCTTATGTTTGCACTCGTTAAGGATTTCTAATCATTTGAAATTAGAATAATTATTCTTTTATTCCAGTAACCATGCTTTCTTATGTTTACATTCGTTAAGGATTTCTAATCATTTGAAATTAGAATAATTATTGAAATTTTATTCCAGTAACCATGCTTTCTTATGTTTACACTCGTTAAGGATTTCTAATCATTTGAAATTAGAATAATTATTCTTTTATTCCAGTAACCATGCTTTCTTATGTTTACACTCGTTAAGGATTTCTAATCATTTGAAATTAGAATAATTATTCTTTATTCCAGTAACCATGCTTTCTTATGTTTACACTCGTTAAGATTTCTAATCATTTGAAATTAGAATAATTATTCTTTTATTCCAGTAACCATGCTTTCTTATGTTTACATTCGTTAGGATTTCTAATCATTTGAAATTAGAATAATTATTCTTTATTCCAGTAACCATGCTTTCTTATGTTTACATTCGTTAAGGATTTTAATCATTTGAAATTAGAATAATTATTCTTTTATTCCAGTAACCATACTTTCTTATGTTTACACTCGTTAAGGATTTCTAATCATTTGAAATTAGAATAATTATTCTTTTATTCCAGTAACCATGAATAATTATTTTTTTCCTTATGTTTACACTCGTTAAGGATTTCTAATCATTTGAAATTAGAATAATTATTCTTTATTCCAGTAACCATGCTTTCTTATGTTTACATTCGTTAAGGATTTCTAATCATTTGAAATTAGAATAATTATTCTTTTATTCCAGTAACATGCTTTCCTTATGTTTACACTCGTTAAGGATTTCTAATCATTTGAAATTAGAATAATTATTCTTTTATTCCAGTAACCATGCTTTCTTATGTTTACATTCGTTAAGGATTTCTAAACATTTGAAATTAGAATAATTATTCTTTTATTCCAGTAACCATGCTTTCTTATGTTTACACTCGTTAAGGTTTTCTAATCATTTGAAATTAGAATAATTATTATTTTATTCCAGTAACCATGCTTTCTTATGTTTACATTCGTTAAGGATTTCTAATCATTTGAAATTAGAATAATTATTCTTTTATTCCAGTAACCATGATTTCTTATGTTTACACTCGTTAAGGATTTCTAATCATTTGAAATTAGAATAATTATTCTTTTATTCCAGTAACCATGCTTTCTTATGTTTACATTCGTTAAGGATTTCTAATCATTTGAAATTAGAATTTATTCTTTTATTCAAGTTGCTTTCTTATGGATCGTTAATCATTTGAAATTAGAATAATTATTCTTTTATTCCAGTAACCATGCTTTCTTATGTTTACACTCGTTAAGGATTTCTAATCATTTGAAATTAGAATAATTATTCTTTTTATTCCAGTAACCATGCTTTTCTTATGTTTACACTCGTTAAGGATTTCTAATCATTTGAAATTAGAATAATTATTCTTTTATTCCAGTAACCATGCTTTCTTATGTTTACATTCGTTAAGGATTTCTAATCATTTGAAATTAGAATAATTATTCTTTATTCCAGTAACCATGCTTTCTTATGTTTACACTCGTTAAGGATTTCAATCATTTGAAATTAGAATAATTATTCTTTTATTCCAGTAACCATGCTTTCTTATGTTTACACTCGTTAAGGATTTCTAATCATTTGAAATTAGAATAATTATTCTTTTATTCCAGTAACCATGCTTTCTTATGTTTACACTCGTTAAGGATTTCTAATCATTTGAAATTAGAATAATTATTCTTTTATTCCAGTAACCATGCTTTCTTATGTTTACATTCGTTAAGGATTTCTAATCATTTGAAATTAGAATAATTATTCTTTTATTCCAGTAACCATGCTTTCTTATGTTTACACTCGTTAAGGATTTCTAATCATTTGAAATTAGAATAATTATTCTTTTATTCCAGTAACCATGCTTTCTTATGTTTACACTCGTTAAGGTTTTCTAATCATTTGAAATTAGAATAATTATTCTTTTTATTCCAGTAACCATGCTTTTTTATGTTTACATTCGTTAAGGAGTTCTAATCATTTGAAATTAGAATAATTATTCTTTTATTCCAGTAACCATGCTTTCTTATGTTTACACTCGTTAAGGATTTCTAATCATTTGAAATTAGAATAATTATTCTTTTATTCCAGTAACCATACTTTCTTATGTTTACATTCGTTGACTAATCATTTGAAATTAGTTATTCCAGGATTTCTAATTCATTTGAAATTAGAATAATTATTATTTTTTTATTCCAGTAACCATGCTTTCATTTATGTTTACAGTAACTACATTCGTTAAGGATTTCTAATCATTTGAAATTAGAATAATTATTCTTTTATTCCAGTAACCATGCTTTCTTATGTTTACATTCGTTAAGGATTTCTAATCATTTGAAATTAGAATAATTATTTTTTTATTCCAGTAACCATGCTTTCTTATGTTTACACTCGTTAATGATTTCTAATCATTTGAAATTAGAATAATTATTCTTTTATTCCAGTACATTCGTTATGCATTTGAAATTAATTATGTTTACACTCGTTAATTCGTTAAGGATTTCTAATCATTTGAAATTAGAATAATTATTTTTTATTCCAGTAATTTTTCTTATGCTGTTAAGGATTTTAATCATTTTATAGAATAATTATTCTTTTATTTAACACTTATGTTTCGTTAAGGATTTCTAATCATTTGAAATTAGAATAATTATTCTTTTATTCCAGTAAACCATGCTTTCTTATGTTTACACTCGTTAAGGAGTAATCATTTGAAATTAGAATAATTATTCATTTGCTTTCTTAAATTAGGATTTCTAATCATTTAATTATTCTCTTTTATTCCAGTAACCATGCTTTCTTATGTTTACATTCGTTAAGGATTTCTAATCATTTGAAATTAGAATAATTATTCTTTTATTCAGTAACCATGCTTTCTTATGTTTACACTCGTTAAGGATTTCTAATCATTTGAAATTAGAATAATTATTCTTTTATTCCAGTAACCATGCTTTCTTATGTTTACACTCGTTAAGTTTTTCTAATCATTTGAAATTAGAATAATTATTCTTTTTATTCCAGTAACCATGCTTTTCTTATGTTTACATTCGTTAAGGATTTCTAATCATTTGAAATTAGAATAATTATTCTTTTATTCCAGTAACCATGCTTTCTTATGTTTACATTCGTTAAGGATTTCTAATCATTTGAAATTAGAATAATTATTCTTTATTCCAGTAACCATGCTTTTCTTATGTTTACACTCGTTAAGGATTTCTAATCATTTGAAATTAGAATAATTATTCTTTTTATTCCAGTAACCATGCTTTCTTATGTTTACACTCGTTAAGGATTTCTAATCATTTGAAATTAGAATAATTATTCTTTTATTCCAGTAACCATGCTTTCTTATGTTTACACTCGTTAGGATTTCTAATCATTTGAAATTAGAATAATTATTCTTTTATTCCAGTAACCATGCTTTCTTATGTTTACACTCGTTAAGGATTTCTAATCATTTGAAATTAGAATAATTATTCTTTTATTCCAGTAACCATGCTTTCTTATGTTTACATTCGTTAAGGATTTCTAATCATTTGAAATTAGAATAATTATTCTTTTATTCCAGTAACCATGCTTTCTTATTTTTTACACCGTTAAGGTTTTCTAATCATTTGAAATTAGAATAATAATTCTTTTATTCCAGTAACCATGCTTTCTTATGTTTACACTCGTTAAGGAGTTCTAATCATTTGAAATTAGAATAATTATTCTTTTATTCCAGTAACCATGCTTTCTTATGTTTACATTTCGTTAAGGATTTCTAATCATTTGAAATTAGAATAATTATTCTTTTATTCCAGTAACCATGCTTTCTTATGTTTACATTCGTTAAGGATTTCTAATCATTTGAAATTAGAATAATTATTCTTTTTTATTCCAGTAACCATGATTTCTTATGTTTACACTCGTTAAGTTTTTTCATTTGAAATTAGAATTTACTTTTTTATTCCTCTTATGTTTTAAGGATTTCTAATCATTTGAAATTAGAATAATTATTCTTTTATTCCAGTAACCATGCTTTCTTATGTTTACACTCGTTAAGGATTTCTAATCATTTGAAATTAGAATAATTATTTTTTATTCCAGTAACCATGCTTTCTTATGTTTACACTCGTTAAGGATTTCTAATCATTTGAAATTAGAATAATTATTCTTTATTCCAGTAACCATGCTTTCTTATGTTTTACACTCATGTTAAGGTTTTTCTAATCATTTGAAATTTTGAAATTAGAATAATTATTCTTTTTATTCCAGTAACCATGCTTTCTTATGTTTACACTCGTTAAGGATTTTTCTAATCATTTGAAATTAGAATAATTATTTTTTTATTCCAGTAACCATGCTTTCTTATGTTTACACTCGTTAAGGATTTCTAATCATTTGAAATTAGAATAATTATTCTTTTATTCCAGTAACCATGCTTTCTTATGTTTTACACTCGTTAAGGATTTCTAATCATTTGAAATTAGAATAATTTATTCTTTTATTCCAGTAACCATGAATAATTTTCTTATTCCAGTTTGTTTTCGTTAAGGAGTTCTAATCATTTGAAATTAGAATAATTATTCTTTTATTCCAGTAACCATGCTTTCTTATGTTTACATTCGTTAAGGATTTTTGAAATTAGAATAATTATTCTTTTATTTAACCATGCTTTCTTAATCGTTAGATTTTAATCATTTGAAATTAGAATAATTATTCTTTTATTCCAGTAACCATGCTTTCTTATGTTTACATTCGTTAAGGATTTCTAATCATTTGAAATTAGAATAATTATTCTTTTATTCCAGTAACCATGCTTTCTTATGTTTACATTCGTTAGTTATGCTTTCTTGGATTTCTAATCATTTGAAATTAGAATAATTATTCTTTTATTCCAGTAACCATGCTTTCTTATGTTTACATTTGTTAAGGATTTCTAATCATTTGAAATTAGAATAATTATTCTTTTATTCCAGTAACCATGCTTTCTTATGTTTACACTCGTTAAGGATTTCTAATCATTTGAAATTAGAATAATTATTCTTTTATTCCAGTAACTATGCTTTCTTATGTTTACACTCGTTAAGGTTTTTAATCATTTGAAATTAGAATAATTATTCTTTTATTCCAGTTTGCTCTTATGTTTATGTTAAGGATTCGTTAAGGATTTGAAATTAGAATAATTATTCTTTTATTCCAGTAACCATGCTTTCTTATGTTTATTTGTTAAGGATTTCTAATCATTTGAAATTAGAATAATTATTTTTTATTCCAGTAACCATGCTTTCTTATGTTTACATTCGTTAAGGATTTCTAATCATTTGAAATTAGAATAATTATTCTTTCATTCCAGTAACCATGCTTTCTTATGTTTTTACATTCGTTAAGGATTTCTAATCATTTGAAATTAGAATAATTATTCTTTTATTCCAGTAACCATGCTTTCTTATGTTTACACTCGTTAAGGATTTCTAATCATTTGAAATTAGAATAATTATTCTTTTATTCCAGTAACCATGCTTTCTTATGTTTACATTCGTTAGGGATTTCTAATCATTTGAAATTAGAATAATTATTTTATTCCAGTAACCATGCTTTCTTATGTTTTACACTCGTTAAGGATTTCTAATCATTTGAAATTAGAATAATTATTCTTTTATTCCAGTAACCATGCTTTCTTATGTTTACATTCGTTAAGGATTTCTAATCATTTGAAATTAGAATAATTATTCTTTTTAACCATTCAGTTAAATTTCTAATCATTTGAAATTAGATTAATTATTCTTTTTATTCCTTTCTTTTTATGTTTACACTCGTTAAGGATTTCTAATCATTTGAAATTAGAATAATTATTCTTTTATTCCAGTAACCATGCTTTCTTATGTTTACATTTCTCGTTAAGGATTTCTAATCATTTGAAATTAGAATAATTATTCTTTTATTCCAGTAACCATGCTTTCTTATGTTTACACTCGTTAAGGATTTCTAATCATTTGAAATTAGAATAATTATTCTTTTATTCCAGTAACCATGCTTTCTTATGTTTACATTCGTTAAGGATTTCTAATCATTTGAAATTAGAATAATTATTCTTTATTCAGTAACCATGCTTTCTTATGTTTACATTCGTTAAGGATTTCTAATCATTTGAAATTAGAATAATTATTCTTTTATTCCAGTAACCATGCTTTCTTATGTTTACACTCGTTAAGGATTTCTAATCATTTGAAATTAGAATAATTATTCTTTATTCCAGTAACCATGCTTTCTTATGTTTATACTCGTTAAGGAGTTCTAATCATTTGAAATTAGAATAATTATTCTTTATTCCAGTAACCATGCTTTCTTATGTTTTACATTCGTTAAGGATTTCTAATCATTTGAAATTAGAATAATTATTCTTTTATTCAGTAACCATGCTTTCTTATGTTTACATTCGTTAAGGATTTCTAATCATTTTGAAATTAGAATAATTATTCTTTTATTCCAGTAACCATGCTTTCTTATGTTTACACTCGTTAAGGATTTCTAATCATTTGAAATTAGAATAATTATTCTTTTATTCCAGTAACCATGCTTTCTTATGTTTACACTCGTTAAGGATTTCTAATCATTTGAAATTAGAATAATTATTCTTTTATTCCAGTAACTATGCTTTCTTATGTTTACACTCCGTTAAGGATTTCTAATCATTTGAAATTAGAATAATTATTCTTTTATTCCAGTAACCATGCTTTCTTATGTTTATTAATTTCGTTAGGATTTCTAATCATTTGAAATTAGAATAATTATTCTTTTATTCCAGTAACCATGCTTTCTTATGTTTACATTCGTTAAGGATTTCTAATCATTTGAAATTAGAATAATTATTCTTTTTATTCCAGTAACCATGCTTTTTTATGTTTACACTCGTTAAGGATTTCTAATCATTTGAAATTAGAATAATTATTCTTTTATTCCAGTAACTATGCTTTCTTATGTTTACATTCGTTCATTTGAAATTAGAATAATTATTCTTTTATTCCAGTAACCATGCTTTTCTTATGTTTACACTCGTTAAGGATTTCTAATCATTTGAAATTAGAATAATTATTCACTTTTATTCCAGTAACCATGCTTTCTTATGTTTACACTCGTTAAGGATTTCTAATCATTTGAAATTAGAATAATTATTCTTTTATTCCAGTAACCATGCTTTCTTATGTTTACATTCGTTAAGGTTTCTAATCATTTGAAATTAGAATAATTATTCTTTTATTCCAGTAACCATGCTTTCTTATGTTTACATTCGTTAAGGATTTGAAATTAATTCTTTTCAGTAACCATGCTTTCTTATGTTTTGAAATTTCTAATCAGAATAGAATTATTCTTTTATTCCAGTAACCATGCTTTCTTATGTTTACATTCGTTAAGGATTTCTAATCATTTTAGAATAATTCATTTTGCTTTCTTATGTTTGCATTCGTTAAGGATTTCTAATCATTTGAAATTAGAATAATTATTCTTTTATTCCAGTAACCATGCTTTCTTATGTTTACATTCTTTCTAATCATTTGAAATTAGAATAATTATTCTTTTATTTTAACCATGCTTTCTTATGTTTACATTCGTTAGGATTTCTAATCATTTGAAATTAGAATAATTATTCTTTTATTCCAGTAACTATGCTTTCTTATGTTTACACTCGTTAAGGATTTCTAATCATTTGAAATTAGAATAATTATTCTTTTATTCCAGTAACCATGCTTTCATTTGAAATTGTTTATTCACACTAACTATGCTTTCTTATGTTTGAATTTAGGATTTCTAATCATTTGAAATTAGAATAATTATTCTTTTATTTAACCATGCTTTTATGTTTTCACTCGTTAAGGATTTCTAATCATTTGAAATTAGAATAATTATTCTTTTATTCCATAACCATTTTCTTATGTTTACACTCGTTAAGGATTTCTAATCATTTGAAATTAGAATAATTATTATTTTATTCCAGTAACCATGCTTTCTTATGTTTACATTCGTTAAGGATTTAGAATAATTCTTTCATTTGAAATTAGAATAATTATTCTTTTATAGAATAATTAACCATGCTTTCTTATGTTTACACTCGTTAAGGATTTCTAATCATTTGAAAATAGAATAATTATTCTTTTATTCCAGTAACCATGCTTTTCTTATGTTTACACTCGTTAGGATTTCTAATCATTTGAAATTAGAATAATTATTCTTTTATTCCAGTAACCATGCTTTCTTATGTTTACACTCGTTAAGGATTTTCTAATCATTTGAAATTAGAATAATTATTATTTTATTCCAGTAACCATGCTTTCTTATGTTTACACTCGTTAAGGATTTCTAACCATTTGAAATTAGAATAATTATTCTTTTATTCCAGTAACCATGCTTTCTTATGTTTACATCGTTAAGGATTTCTAATCATTTGAAATTAGAATAATTATTCTTTATTCCAGTAACCATGCTTTCTTATGTTTTCGTTAAGGATTTCTAATCATTTGAAATTAGAATAATTATTATTTTATTCCAGTAACCATGCTTTCTTATGTTTACACTCATTTAAGGTTTTCTTTTAATCATTTGAAACTCATTAGAATAATTATTCTTTTATTCAGTAAATGCTTTTCTTATGATTACACTCGTTAAGGATTTCTAATCATTTGAAATTAGAATAATTCTTTTATTCCAGTAACCATACTTTCTTATGTTTTACACTCGTTAAGGATTTCTAATCATTTGAAATTAGAATAATTATTCTTTTATTCCAGTAACCATGCTTTCTTATGTTTACACTCGTTAAGGATTTCTAATCATTTGAAATTAGAATAATTATTCTTTTATTCCAGTAACCATGCTTTCTTATGTTTACACTCGTTAAGGTTTTCTAATCATTTGAAATTAGAATAATTATTCTTTTATTCCAGTAACCATGCTTTCTTATGTTTACACTCGTTAAGGTTTTCTAATCATTTGAAATTAGAATAATTATTCTTTTATTCCAGTAACCATGCTTTCTTATGTTTACACTCGTTAAGGATTTCTAATCATTTGAAATTAGAATAATTATTCTTTTATTCCAGTAACCATACTTTCTTATGTTTACACTCGTTAGGATTTCTAATCATTTTGAAATTAGAATAATTATTATTTTATTCCAGTAACCATGCTTTCTTATGTTTGCACTCGTTAAGGATTTCTAATCATTTGAAATTAGAATAATTATTCTTTTTATTCCAGTAACCATGCTTTCTTATGTTTACATTCGTTAAGGATTTCTAATCATTTGAAATTAGAATAATTATTCTTTTATTCCAGTAACCATGCTTTCTTGTGTTTACACTCGTTAAGGATTTCTAATCATTTGAAATTAGAATAATTATTATTTTATTCCAGTAACCATGCTTTCTTATGTTTACATTCGTTAAGGATTTTAATCATTTGAAATTAGAATAATTATTCTTTATTCCAGTAACTATGCTTTCTCATGTTTACACTCGTTAAGGATTTCTAATCAATTGAAATTTTAATTATTCTTTTATTCCAGTAACCATTATGTTTAGACTCGTTAAGTTTTTAATCATTATTTTAATCATTTGGCAAACATTAAATTTTTTCAACCAACTCCGATGTTCTTTCTCTTTTCGTCTTTTTACAATTTTTGCCCAAAGATACAATTTATTTTAATATATTTTTATTAACAAATCTTACTATCCGTGTTTTTTTACACCAGTCGATTACAATATTAACATGCATTTCCTAGGTGCGACTAGACAACCGAATACCTCGAAAATCACAAAATTAAACTGTCGTTAAATACCTCTAAACCCAACCGATTTGTTGTCAGTCTGAGCTTCAACCACTGAGCCTAATCTAGCGCATTGCTTCTACAAGCATAAAAAAATGCCAATCGGGCGTGCGTGCGTTTGGGCGGGCATGGATGCATTAATGAGTGTGTGTTTACATTGTTCCTTTACCTTGTTCCATGAGACGTCACCCAGCAAAGGCCACAATTGGCCTTCACTTCGATCAACCTTGGGAATGGAACCACTTGATGTTTCTTTTTCCAGTCGCTTCTGGATGGAGCGCGCCAGTTGCTTCGAAGAGCTCATTATAGTAATATCTGCAGGCGCATCTCAGTTTTTATATGGGCTTCCTTTCCTCTAATGACGGTCAAGTATAATGCCAGCTTGTGGAATAGATATAGACTCGTTTGTCACAAACAATATATATAGACTCGCATTATACATAGTCTCTTTTCGTACATCGATGCAGGAATTTAGTCATTTCTAGTGTCGTTTAATGATCATTAAGCATCGAGAAAAATGTTAGCTTGAGCTTCTTGCATAAACTTATTTTACAATTTTTATTCCCATCTTCGAACATTAATTTCAATTGAATTTCTGACACAGACGTAAGATTAGAGGATATTCCGCGCACGCAAAATATATTTATTTTATGCTTATCAGTTATTCTCAAATGCCATGTCATTTGAGGGAGATCACTTTGTCATTGGCAAACTTTTAGTTTAGAACAGCTTTGTTTGGCCGACTCGCAGTTATTTGCAGATGATGACCGATGACTATTTACGCTATTCGGACTATTCTCCTCATCTTTGTCGCAATGTTTATTACAACGTTTCGGCATCTTCAGGACGCATGACACATTGGAGAAAGGCGTTGTTTAGATCCAGTGACAGGACCCAAAGTGTGTGAGTTCAATACTTGATTAAAGCGGTGAAGAACTTAAAGAGAGAAATTAACAGGAGATAACTGATAACTGACATACATTAAAAATGGCACGTGGAACGTGAACAGTCTGCCCCAGTTAGCGAAATAAAAGGTTCAGTTCGACATTCCGACCAACTGAAGAGGGCCGGAGCGTACAACGGCCGAAACCTTGTAATAAATATGGCGACAAAGATGAGGACAATAGTCCGAATGATGTAAATAGTGTACATAATACCTCATCTCAGAAATATAGACAGATGACTGATGATTTGAATATGTCTAACCACCACAATTACGAAATTTATAGAATTTACACGCTTTTGCACTTCCTCATTCTTGATTATATCCCTCCAAGACGTGTTTTGAGGGAGAGAGAGAGAGAGAGAGGTAATAATCCGTTGATATATATATAGAGAGTTCAATATTTTATTTAAACAGAGCATCATATTTCAAACAATAGGAATTAAGATTACATTAGGTTAATGATCATTTTCACCGTGTAAAATGAAAAGAATTACAACGATGTTTCAAACCAGTCAATGAATGATAAATCATTAAAAAAAATAATAATTTATCATCCATTGACTACTTTGAAAAATCCTTGTAAATTTATTTCTATATTCAAGGTGAAAATGATCATTAAACTAATGTAATCTTAATTCATATTGTTTGACATATATATATATATATATATTTCTTCATATATATATATATATATATATATATATATATGAAGAAATATACTTTTAAGGTGTGCTATATTTATGGCATAAAGTGCTCAATATCAGAGATAGAGCGTATGTAAATATAAATATAAACGTGAACATTAAAGTCAACACTCAGAGGCGACAGGCTGTTTCATGCTAGACTCAATCCTCAGGCTGCGAATTCAATTGCGTCTAGCATGAAACAGCCTGTCGTCTCTGAGTGTTGACTTCAATGTTCACTTTTATATATATATATATATATATATATATCATTTTACTTCAAGCAAGGCGAGAATACCACTAGTATACAGGGGGTTAAAGATAATGAAAGTGAAAGAAAGAATGGGGGAGGGGGATCGAAGAAAAGATAAAGTTTGAAAGCGATTCAAGAAGATAGAAGATGGTGATTGATGTTGTATTTAAATTTTTGTCAGGGAAGAAGGAAACAGAAAGGAATTCCACAGGTGAGAAGTGCGACAACAACTGTTGGAGTATATGTGGCGGTTACATTTGCCTAATTCAACAGTAAAAACCTGCGACTTTGATTCCAAACTCGTAGCACGCTCAAGCCCCCGTCAGAGCAGTAGCGATGAAAATATTTATGAAAGAAAATGGAAGGAACTCACGTCACATCGGGAGAAAGTAATTGAAGCCGAGATACCAAGTTAGGACTGATAATATTGTAAATCCTTCTTTGGTTTATGTGAAGAACCGCGAGATGAATAGCAGGGACACCCGACCAAACAGAGCAACAGTATTCAATGCATAGACGAATAGTAAAAAAATAGAGAAAAGCCTGGCACTACACAATGACCCAACTTTCCTTGCAGTAGATGTAGCTATTGATTCAATGTAGTCGTTTCACATAAAGTCAGTTGAAAACATGAGGCAAACATGGCATAATATGTTGCTATCCATGAGTCTAGCCACAGCCATGTTGATGGTGGGCATGAATGTTTCTCAATGGCTGTTAAATAAATGTAGTTACGTTTTGGAGGCGTTAAAATTTACGAATCATTTCCTGCCGTAGTTAACCACTAATTGGTTGTTCTTTTCAAGAGCAGTGGCAGGGTTAACACTGTCAAGTCTAACGGTTTTGCTAGTGAGACATGAGTTAATGGTTGTGTTATCAATATAAATCTCTACTTGGGAACTGATAGAACCAGGAAGATCATTGATAAAGATCAGAATCAGCGTAGGACACAGGATAAAGCCTTGCCGGACATCCATATTCGGATGCAAGTATCTGGAAGTAAGCCCGGTCAAAATGACCTTCATTTCACGATTTGATAGCGACGATTGGATTAAACCAAACAAACGCCCAATAATACCGTAGCCTTGGAGCTTACATAGAAAACCAGCGTGCCAAATCCTGTCAAACGACTTCGAGATATCTAGAACCACAGCTCGAGCTTTTCCGTTATTATCAAGAGCTGCATATACATATTCAGTTAGCATATTAGCGGGTTTTTTTTGGTGGGTGGTGTCAGGGAGTAGGTTTTGAGAGGTATGATGTTTAACCACTTCAGCATTGATTAAAGCCTCGAATACTTTGCCGAAAAGCGGTAGGTGACGGATAAGGCGATAGTTAGAGGGATCAGAATATTCTCCAGAGTTCTTAAAAACAGGAACTACAGAGGAAGACGTCGAACAATGAAGAAAGCAGGAAGCACAGCGTCATCGCTATAGAGTTTGGAGAGAAATGGAGCCAGCTTGCGAAAACATTTCTTTAGGACGATTACTGGTATCCTGTCACCTCCGCTTGCTTTATGAGAGAGTAATTTAGAAATAATGTCCGAGACCAGTGACGGGGTTATGCGCATATCGCTCAGTAGAGCTTTTATTCTGGGGTAGGCTAATCAGCTGTGGGTACTTCAAATGAGTCGAGTGTTGAGTTGGAGGAGAATTTCCGAGTAAAGCATTCAACCTTATCTGCTGTAGATGTCAGGACTTTGAATTCATTGAATAGAGCAGGGATTGAGGATTTGCTGTTGTTCAGAACACGCTTGGAGAGCCTCCAATAATCTATATAAATATAGATAGATACGCGCGTACACACACACACACACGCGCGCGCGTGCGCACGCTGCGTATTCTGAAAGGAACAACCTTTATCGATTTCAGCGGATTTCTACGACGGATACAGAGAGCCGTCTAATAGTATCATAGATTCCAAACTTTGTAACTTCTGTTTCCCGTTCTCAGAAAATTATTCTCACGTACATCGGAAATAATGAAACACCTTTCTCACAGCCTGTGCTTTCATACACTGTTTGGTCGCCGTAAACGTTAAGCAGGAATCGACGGAGGTCAATGAGCGCAATTTCTTCTGCCTGAAGGCACTCATCGATACACCTCTGCTACGTAAGCATCTTTGCTCATCTTATTTGAAACAAGGAAAAATATTATGGATATTGACAGGAATTCTTCAACACATACACACACACACACATACATACATATATATATATATATATATATATATATATATATATATATATATATATATATATATGGTGGGGTCTGTTGGGTTTAACAATGCCATTTATGTGCCAGTTGGTTGGTTGATTTTGTTTACCGGCATATAAATCTCTTATTTACTGCCGAAATCTAACTATTCTGTACGCAATTTTTTTGCCCCAAGTATAGAGATTTGGGACGTTATTCTATACTTTCATGTTAATGTATGTTTGCAAATGACAAAATGTATTGTCAGTAACTTATTTTAAATATATTGCTGGTAATTTCAAGACAAATATGTATTGTTGGTAATTATTTAAAAAAAAAATGTATTTCTGGAATTTTAATATAAAAAGAATGTTTATATTTTTTAAAATTTGAATTAATTGTCATTCTCCGGTAAACATTTATTAATGGAAATTTCACTATAAAAATATAATGCAGGTAATCAATTTCATAAAATGTATTACTGCCAATCCTTTTCATAAAATGTATAGCTGGTAATCTTTTTTATAAATATGTATAGCTGGTAATCTTTTTTATAAAAATATATTGTTGGTAATATTTTTTTTTAAAAATGTATTATTCGTAATCTTTTTACTAGTAAAGTGTTTGTGAAAATGTGTTGCCAGTAATTTTTTTAGTAAAAAATGTATAGATGGTAAACTTTTTTTATAAAAATGTATAGTTGCTAATTGTTTTTTTTTATAAACATGTATTACTGGCAATCTTTTTTTACAAAAATGTATTCCTGGTAATCATTTTCATAAAATGTATTACTAGTAATCTTTTTTTATAAAAATATATAGCTGCTAATCTTTTTTACAAATATGTATAGCTGGTAAACCTTTATATAAATATGTTTTGGTGGTAATCGTTTTTGTAAAATGTATTGCTAGTAATATTTTTTTATAAAAAGGTATTGCTGGTAATATTTTTTTTTTAATGTATTGCTAATCTAAAAAGATTAGTAATACATTTAAAAAAAATATTGTTTATTGTAAAAATGTTTAGCGGGTAATCTTTTTCATAAAAATTCATTGCTGGTAATACTTTTTTATAAAAAATGTACTGCGAGTATTTTTTTTTTTAATATATAAAACTGTATTGATGGAGGTCTGGGTGTTTCTACTACTGCCTTCAGACTAGCTGCGATCTGTTCTAGCTAAACAGTCAAACTCTCTGCCTTCGGACAGAGAGAAACCCGGACGAGGCTCCGGCGAAGGGCAGTGTCTCGTTCCGGGAGGTAGACTGACCCTGAATCCGTTTATGCAGGGTCAAAAAGGAAATATTTTTTCAGGAGCCTACGGGCTCGAAGAACCCACGTTAAACCGGCCTTGTGCCACATGCAACCCTCGTGGGGGGGTAGTTAAATATTCTACTACTGCCTTGCTTTTTGCATGGGTCTCATTGATGCTCTCACGTCAGTTGTGCGCCAATGTCCTTATTGCTTGGTTTGTCAGGGCATGACGTCCAGGTCGATCCTGTACTCATTCTTCAACTTACATGGGAGCTATTCCAGAGTGAACTATGTTGGATTTCATGCAGTTTTGAAAGGTTTCACTGGCTTACCATATTTTCTCTTTCCCTTAGTGAACCGTGCTTATTATATTATGATATACTTGTGACCATCTTTTCACTAAATGTCTTTCAAAAGGGATTTCCGTTCGAAATTCATTTCTATTGAGTTGGTGCGTAATTATCAGGCGTTTTTAAAACAATATTTATTATGAAAAAAAGAAGCATAACAATTCAGCAATAACATTTTTAAATTATTATTCCCGGGCGTATGATTATCGACACCAATTTTTATAATCTGAAAATACAATAATATTTTTATTAAAAAAAATGTAACAAAAGAGCAATTTTTATTAACAAATAACTACAAAAACGCCTGATAATTATGCACCAACCCAATATATTACAGAGGCCTGAGTTTAGTTGTTCCTTTCACTTGGTGTTAATAATGAGACAAAAAGTTAGACGCTGACCGCGTATCGTCGTCGTAATAAAACTGACATTTATAAATATTAATATTTACTGACGTTGTAGTAGTGGCAGTGATAGTAATTTAAGCTTTAATGTGAACGAAAATTTGTCCAGGACGCTCGATATTATCTTTATATTATCAATGGTTTCACTAAAAATGGTGTCTGATTAATTGACGCCTGTTTTTTGTTTTTGTTTTTTTTGTCAGATAACATATATCCGAAATGCAAATGCAGGTTTCGAAATTCTCCTCACCTTTAGTTCACACATCTCTTTAACAAATCCTGATTAAAACATAAATGCATGAATAATAGTATATATATATATATATATATATATATATCGAAATAATATATATATCGAAAAAACTTAATATTACAAGACATATTAAAAACGAGTGAAGCAACCGGTTTCGCTCCCGCTCTTCAGGCTTCAACGGGAGATTTAAAATTAACACAGAAAAATGTACAATAAAAGGAAGTTGTGAAAGAGAAAAAAATAAAAAAAATATGTTTTTGTGGTAATCGTCTTTGTAAAATGTTTTTGTGGTAATCGTCTTTGTAAAATGTTACAGGTAGATTTGGTCTTTTGTCTCGTATTAGGATCTTTTTGTAGTTGATTATGAAATTCATTTAAAATTTTGTTATTGTGGGAGCTAATAATTTTTTCTATGTTGTTCATGCAGGAATAGCTAATTTTTAAATTCATTTTATTGAACATCTTTTTTAATAGTTTATCTTTTTTAAAATGTTTATCTATAAGTTTAAGAAAGTACTTTCCTATATTAATGTTCGAAAGCTTATTTACAGTGTTAGGAATCTGTTTTATAATTGCTATAGGGTGGTTTGAGTTGATATTAATGTATATGGGCGATTGGTTCTCCTTTTAGAAGGGCTAAGTGTTATTTTCGAGATCAAATGTTACGTCTAGAAAATTTACTATTTTCAGGTTAGATGATATTTCTATTTTAAATCCTATATATTTGAATGCCTTAATTATTTTCTTCTGGAGTTGGGATGTTAGAGGTTTATTAGAGTTAGGTATAATAATGAGACCATCATCCCTGTAAAGCCCTACATTTTGTGGGTTAAGGAATCTGCTCAGAATATCTAAAATATAGATCCCTATTTGGTCCGCTATTTGAGCAGAATCAAATGCTCCCATTGGGACATCGAAATTGTCTATGTATATATATATATATATATATATATATATATATATATATATATATATATATATATATAATTTTATTGTAGGTTACAAAGTTTTATTATAGAAACAAAAAAAGGTAAGACCGATTTTACTTTTAATGATAAAAAAAATTGTAATAAATAAATAATAAAACAGAGACAGCCGACCAGGTTTCGCCTTTATTCAACAGAATTGACATACGTGGTTGAGCAACTGCGGAGCACCTTATTAAAAGCCCAAACTATGTTCTTAATTTCAGTACGGATCTTTACCATCTTGTGTCGTGCTCAGAAGGTGTTGGAAACAATTTACGTCCGGTCCAAACAGCCATCCCTCTGTAATCAGATGGAGTGTCTGTTAGGGCCTGACATAATTTCAATTTAGATCGTATTCCGCATTTAATATTGCATATTATTTTGTACACTATTTATATTATTCGGGCTATTGTCCTCATCTTTGTGGCTATATTTATCACAACGTTTTGGCCGTGTACGCTCCGGCCTTCTTCAGGTGGTTGAAATATCCAACGGAACCCTTTATTTCGCTCGCTGGGCTAGACTGTTCTAGTCCCACGTGCCATATCTAATGGATGTCAGCTATCAGCTATCTCCTGTTAAATCACTTGTCCAAGTTCTCCACTGCCTTAACCAGGTATTGAACTCACGCTGTCACTAACCAACGCCTTTAACTACGTATTTGTAGTTGGTTGGTATTTTTTACATTTAACATTGATTGGTTAGTGTTATCTTACATGAAAAATATTTATGTAACAGTTGCATATTAATTTGCCAAATAATGCTATACGTTTAAATTATTTACTAGTTTCTTAAAGATGCTATTTATTTATCAACTATAAAAAATCGTTATGTAGAAAATTCACAAAGCATATAACTTGTTTAGCATTTTGTTAAATTACTTCTCCACCCCATTTTTATTTTTTAGGAAACGGCATTATATTTTATTTTTATAAGTTATATAACCATTCGTATCTGATTTATTTTATGTCTGGCTGCCGTTTACTGCCAATCTACCCGTCATGATCCATTTATAAAAATATTTTTTTTTAATTTTTGCTTCTTCGCTTTGTTTAAATTTAACGTAAGTCTTATTTGATTGGTTGATCAGAGTAAAGTCTACAAAACTTATACCCCCACTGCGATCACTACTGACAGATTCTGTGTGTCTGTCAACTGCTCATTAATTTCAGTTAAACTATTATTATTTTTTATTATTAGATTACCAGGAATACATTTTTTAATAAAATATTGTCAGCAATACATTTTATAAATAAATATTACCAGCGATACATTTTTTAATAAAATATTTTCAGCAATACATTTTATAAAGAAATATTACCAGCGATACATTTTTTAATAAAATATTTTCAGTAATACTGTTTAAAAAAATATATTACGAGCAATACATTTTTGAATAAAAATATTACCAGCAATAAAAATCTTATTGGCATTAAATGACCCATTGTTGTTGATATGTCGTAAAACAAAACAAACGAAACCAAACTAATCCTATGTTAGTAAAGTCTGACAAAAATACGAAGCTAAATCCTTCATACATAAACTATTTGTTTATTAATTTCTGTACTTTATTAAATTAACGAATCAAATGCTATGTAGTTTTGCGTCTTTCTTAGAACATTCGATCACCCTCTCGCATATGTGTGGCATATTTTCCTCTTCCCTCGAAAGGCGGGCGTTTATATGACTTCCTCTTATCAGGTTGTCTTTTGTATATCTATCGTTAATTCAGATTGGTTCACTTTGTTTATGTTGATGCAGACACGTTCATAATTTGAACCCCCAATACCGCATTTGGCGACTTTCACCTTCTTCGTCAATCCTCGTGACTCCTATGTTTTTGACCTTCTGATGTGTCCCCGAGTACGAAATTCATTTTGGTATGTCTTAGAGTGATCCCAGTAAATACTGGTGACACCACAGATCAAAGCTTCTTAGATGGCTGTTGCTGATAAACATTAAATTACCTTCAGAAATCTGCTATTTTCTCGATGTAAATTACACAGTACATGACAATGATCTAATAAAAGACGCAATTCATATTGGGCTTTATTAAAATTAGATTTGGTGTGGCCGAAAGTGAAAATCTTGAGAAGAAAACCCAGTGCCATTAAAATCGTCCTCAAGACCAGTTTGCCGACCATTTCTCCCTTTGCTAATGTCGATCGGTGGAATTATTTGCGTTTAGCAAAATGTCGCTCTCAGCATCGATAGAGACGAGTGGACTTTCGAAATGATTTCAGTAAAATTTCCCGGAGACGACGGCGTCCATTTTTAATAGAAGGCTAATGTGATAGCTTTGAAAGATTACTTTTCAAGGAAAAAATATGCCCGCCTCCCGGCATTGATGGAAGAGAAGAAGAAAACACTATAGTGAAACAAGAAAAGAAGGATCATAAGTTAAAATTTCTCCGCGCATGCGTACATATCAACATATGTTATTTTTTTTTCCTTCAAGGGAGAATTGTATATGAATTGACGTATGCGTATGATGAAATCAGAGGATGGACGGTTAGTAGAAAGTAAATAGGCCACGATTTTTTATTGATCTTCTTTTTCCCCACTAATCTTACATTTGCTTTTAAAAGTAGCCGATATTACATATATTTATATAATGTATATATGTATATATATATATACACTTCTGTTTTGATTGCTCATTCTAGATTTTGTAACAGCGTTTTTCCCTTGCGAAGGATCGTTAATTGATTCGAAACTTTTAAAACCATTTATTTTACATTCAACATTATACTTGATAAGACACCGGAGGTGTTGAAACAAAATGGCTATTTTTTGTAGTGATTTTATAACATATTTATGTTATAATTTTTAAATAAATAATTTTTTTAAATAAATATATTATATATATATATATATATATATATAGGAAGCAAATTCTCCTTTCTGCTGTTATTGTCGAATGTAACAAACAGAATGACGATTACGTGTTCCTAATCAACGTTACATGGTTTCAGGCCAAGGCTGTACATTATATGTTATGTGAATGTTCATTGATTTCCATCTGATGCAAAGCTTTTGGTTTGAAAATAAGAAACACTGATTAAAAAACGTGACGAACATTCCTTTTATGTTATATGTAACAATATAGCAACGAACAAGTATCAAGCACATTCTAAAATCTACTGAAACGGGGTGATTGCTTAGTTGCTTTATACAAAAAAAAGTCACTCACACACACACACACACACACACACACATATATATATATATATATATATATATATATATATATATATATATATATATATATAGAACACATGGCACAGTTAGCGTTAGTTAGATCCAGTGACAGGACCCAAAGAGTGTGAGTTCAATACTTGGCGGTGGAGAAACTGGAGAGGGAAATTAACAGGAGATAACTGACAACTAACATTCATTGCAAAACATGGCATGTGGAGCTAGAACATTCTACCCCAGTGAGCGAAATAAAGGTTTCAGGTCAACATTCCAACCACCTGAAGAAGGCCGGGGCGTACAATGGCGGAAACGTTGTAATAAATATGACGACAAAGGTGAGGACAATAGTCCGAATAATGTAAATATTATATAAATACGTGTGTGTGTGTGTGTTTGTGTGTGTGTGTGCCTTTCTTTGCCTTGCGTCGATTGCTTGGGGGTAGAGTCCCTGACTGAAGCCAAGTTGGTCGAGTCTAGCGAAACTGATTTGCTATAATACAGCGAATCAATTTTGTGTATATTTTGAACTATTTCTTTCATATCTAATTGATTTGATATTTTTGTTTTTCAGGAAAATTACTTTGGATAATTGCTTATCCTTATTTCACCCTAATGGCTTGTATTTATGCAAAAGATGATGCGAATAAGAGGTAAAGAACAACTTTGGAGTTGTCGCAAAAAGTGGAAATTTTAAACAGACTAGACATTGGTGAAAGTTCATTGTAACTAATGGCTGAGTTCAGCATAGGAATGTCAATATTGTATGATATAAAATCTTCCAAAGATACTGTTCTCCAGTGTTCACCCTCTCACAATGAACAAGGTAATAAAAAAAAACAACAACGAATGTGATGAAACCTGAACTTAAATTGAAAAAGCTATTGAAAAGGTTGTCAGTTTTATGGAAAGAAAGCCAGCATTCAGTTGTGACGATTACAATAACGTAACAGAATTATATAGTGTCTTTCGTTTAAGAAAATTCAAGAACAAAAGCAAAATGAAATGTGGAAAAAATTGAGAATGACATTAGAAGAGAAAGAATCATCATGCAACAGCGATTAAAAAATCCTCGTTACATAATTTGTTTTGCATACGTTGCAAACTTAATTGAATGAATTTTCATTAACATTACATCATTTATTTCTTTTTCTTTAAAATCAGTTCCGTTATATTTCACACACCATTAGCTTATTTTGTTTACGATAAAACATTGAGAATAAATGTTAAACCTGATTTCAGTTCTTATTTTAATCTCAATATAAACTCTCATATCCGGACTTTGTAACCAATTCGTCATATCTGCATGGCTTCTCAGTCTGGTTGTAAGGGATTCTACTGTATTACATTGCATTTTTCACACACATTCAAACATACACACGCATATGCACACACACACGCATACACACACACATACAGGCACACACACACATATATATATATTTAAATATAATATATATTTAATTATCGTAATCTAATTAAAATAGAAAATAATTTACTTATACAAAAAGAATTTAATAGCTCGATCATCAACAGTATATTTGAGTCCAGGCTCACCATTTAGCCAATTCTTATGTTATCACAATGGGGGATATTTAATAATAAACGTGATGAAAATAAAAAGAAAAAGTGTCTAAATTAAATCGGCTAGATTATATACCCAAAATTTATATTAAAAATTAAAAAAAATATATTTCCAGCATCTATATAAGTAAGTTTTTTTGTCTATATATCCAACACGGGTAAAAATATTAAGGAAAAAGAAGTTGAAAATTCAACGGGAGTCTTGAAGTATGTTTATTTACCGGTTTCACAGTTCTATGATTTAAAGAATAAATTGAGACGGAGAGACGTGTAGCAAAGCTAAGATCAGTTTCTTAGCGACTTCATTGCCATTTTCAACTTCTTCCACCTATATATATATATATATATATATATATATATATATAGATAGATAGATAGATAGATAGATAGATATGTGTGTATGTGTGTGTTATAATAAAGAGGAAGAACAGTAAGATATATAATCCGGTGTTCTTATAAATATTTTTATTTTTACAAAACAATACTCAATGCAAATCTCTCTATATATATACGTGTGTGTGTATGTAAGCTTGTATGTGTGTGCGAAAAATTATATATATATATATATATATATATATATATATATATATATATATAGACTTAAGTTGTGGTCAATATTAGAGATAGAGCGTGTGAAAATATAAAAGTGAACATAGAGGTCAATGTTCTATGTTTCACTATATATATATATATATATATATATATATATAGATATGTGTATATGTATATGTAGCTTGTATGCGTGTGCATGAAATTATATATATATATATATATATATATATATATATATATATATATATATATATATATATATATGAAGAAATATAGACTTAAGTTGTGGTCAATATTAGAGATACAGCGTGTGTAAATATAAAAGTGAACATAGGACATTGACCTCTATGTTCATTTTTTACATTTTAAATATTTATATATATTATATAATATATATATATATATATATATATATATATATATATATATAAAACATATGTCAATTTTCATGAACTTATACATATAACGGATGTTTTCTACCGACATTGTTGCGTTGCTATCGCAGTTAATTTCCCTTTTTATTATTGAATTGTAAGATTAATAACATCCGGCCTAGTAGGATTTTCTTCTTCTTAAACAATGAAATTAATAACAAGCGGCCTTAGTGGGACTTAATAGTCGAGGCCGAGGTTATTAATTTCACTGTTTACGAAAATAAAAGTATGAATAGCAACTCAAACATGTTTACCCGCTAAAAATAAGGTTTATATTAATAAGATAGAATGGCTAACACATACAGTGTTAGTTTATTGTTTCTATAAGACGTGTCTGCAAGAATTCTTTCTGAAAATACGTAAGCAAGCAATCAAAAAGTCAAGTCCATCATCAGTCTTGCGACCTATCTTGATGATAGAGTATATCTTTCTATCTATTTATCTATCTATCGCATTCTATTATCTATCTATTTATCTCTCTATTTCATTCCGTTACCTATCTATGTATCTGTCTATTTAGATATTTCTCTCTACATATATTTTTAATCTGTTATCTATCTATCTATTTCATTCTTTTATCCATCTATAGCATTCTCTTAACACTCTGTCTGTCTATCTCTCTCTCTCTATATCTATCTATCTAGCTATCGTATTCTCTTCTCGATCTATCTATCGCATTCTATTATATATTTATCTATCTATATATTTTATTCTGGTATCTATCTA
>CAHIKZ030003505.1:1000000-1002500 GCA_903632075.3 Acanthosepion pharaonis
AAGATACATAACTAGATTGATTTTATTTTGGTGACACAACGCTATAAATCCAGCATTGAAAAGGCAAATACTTGGACAGTTCGTGGCAGCAGCGATCATGATCTTGTGATGAGGAAATTTAAATTAAGGCTGAAAAATATGTCCTGTTCAAAGAACTCCCGCATTCACTTCGGCCTCGAGAAACTAAAAGACCCTGAAATCACTCAATTGTTCCAGACCAAAGTTGGCAGCAAGTTTGCGGCTAGGAATCTAATTACAGTGATGTAGACATTTTTGTAGATCACTTTAAAGAAGTGTTACTCACAACAGCTGAGGAAGTTTTGGGTAAACACCGAAGGAAAATTCAACCGTGTGTCATGAATGAAATCTTGGATATGTGTGATAAGAAGAGCGAACTGAGTGGAAAGAAACACTCAAATAGCGACGTCTATGCCTAATATCAGGAAGTGACGTGAAAAGAAAAATGCGGGCAGCTAAAGTAGAGTGGATGCAAAATAAGTGCAAAACTATTGAGAAGGATCTGCTTACTGGCAATAACAAAAAGGCCTACAATACTCTCAAATCCCTCACTAAGACCAGCCAACAGATAGCAACGGTCCTAGAGTATGACAATGGTAAATTGCTGGCGGACAGTGAAAAGGTTCTCCATAGATGGACGTAATACTGTGATAGTTTATACAATTACCAGCTTCATCCAGATGTCCTCATTTTGCAAAGTGACCAGCACTTCACAGAAGAAGACAAGACCAGTCCGTCAGTACTGAAAGAAGAGTTTGAGTTGACAGGGAAGAGCTTGAAACCTGGTAAGTCACCCGGAGTGGATAATATTCCATTTTGGCTGAAAAAACATGGAGTTGAATAGACCATCAAAGTCATATTAACATTATGCCAAAATATTTGGAAACAAAAAAGTGGCCTACCGAGTGGCCTACCGAGTGGCCTCAGTCATTGGTAATACCCCTACCTAAAAAAGGAAACCTCAGCCAGTATCGAAATTATAAGACAATAGGCCTGATCAGTCGTTCTGGTAAAGTCCTGCTCCGTATCATTTTGAATTGTTTGAAATCCAAAGCTGAAGAATTGCTATCAGAGGAACAAGCAGGTTTTAGAATCGGACGAAGTACAACAAAACAGATCTTCATCTGTAGGTTTCTCATGGAGAAACAGCTGTAACAACACAAGAATGTGTTCGCTAACTTTTTTGATTTCAAGAAATCATTCGATCGTCTATGGCATGACGATTTTTTGTCAAATCCTTAGAGAATTCAATGCAGATAACAGCATAAGCCAAGTCATCCAGACGCTATATAAAGATGCCACCAGCGGAGTTCTTCTGGGAAAAACAAATGGGAGGATTCTTCTGGATAACTGTCGGCGTGCTACAGGGATGCGTAATTCACCCACATTGTTCAACCTATTTCTAGAGAGAAACATGTAAGAAAACTTAAACGACCATGATTCTTCAATCTCTATTCGTGGCAGACCTGTCTGTAACTTGCGTTTTGCAGATGACATTGACCTCATAACAGGTAATAACAGTGTGCTCCAGAACTTGACCAACAAACTTTGTTATATATCATCATCATCATCATCATCATCAAAAACAGGAGCGTATGGAGTGAGGGTCATCTCCGAGAAATCTAAAGTAATGGCGAATAGCACAAACAGTGATACCTGTGTTAAAATTACCATGAATGCGAATTCACTGGAGGAAGTGTTCAGTTTTAAATACTTAGAAGAAATCTTGTCAAAAGATGGTACCTGCAACTCGGAAATCCGCACACGAATTGCCGCAACCATGACAGCGATGGCCAAATTGACAAGAATATGAAAGATCAAAATCAACTTTTAAACAAAGTACAGACATTACAAATTTCTGATAGTCTCTATTCTCCGATATGGGTTTGAAATAAGAGCACTGTTAGCAGATACAGAGAAAAGGATCCATATGTTCGCTATTTTTATTAGGAACAACAAACTAATATGTTTATGCGGACAAGGGTTGAAAGTTTTGTGGAACACCAAGAAACTTTTCTTGCCACTGCCAAACGGAGAAAAACGGCGTGGTTTGGACACATTAGAAGGCACGAGAGCCTGTGCAAGACCATCATAAAAGACGACGTTGAAGGTGGACGTAGAAGAGGACGCCAACGCAAATACTGGTTGGCTAATGTCAAAAAATGAACAGGTATCATTGTACCAGAATTGCTTATGGTTGCCGTTTATAGACCGTCATGGAAAAGAGTTAGTGTGTCTTTTGCATTCGTATCCGCCCTAAGATTACAAAAAGATATGGTAACAGAGGTAGGCTGAGCGGTGCCTAGAATTAGTTTATGTAAATGATTCGTGTTTTGCATAGGGAAATTACTGATATTTCAGAGTTCAATATAAACGGAAGGATTTCTGTTTCGTCAGCCAGTATTATTATTGTACGGAATGTTGGGATTTGGATTTCTTTTTTTTTACGTCCTCGCTTTCTGTGTTACGATCGACTTTTGTT
>CAHIKZ030003505.1:1010000-1037500 GCA_903632075.3 Acanthosepion pharaonis
TTCTAATAACATCGTACTTTTCATTAAATAGAAGCCATAAATTCGTTTATTATTGATTCTCTGCTTTTCGAATATACAAGTCTTAATACAACTAGTAAGCAACTTCAAGGTAGGATAAATGAGTTGTCGTCATCTGGTTAAATAACTTGGAAAAGCACGCAGATTTAACGAGATTATCTAATGTTTCTTTCTTCGTCTTCTTCATTATCATCTTCTTCCTTTTTTCGTTAGTTCGGAAAGAAAGAGAAGTACTAATCCTGGACAATTAGTTTCCATGGCGACAGGTGCAAATATTTCAGAGCGTGATTGCAAACTGTTGCAAATAATGACATTACAGAAAGCACAACACGCGACAGAATTCGACCAGCCAATCATTTTCAATAAGATATTATCCACAACAAATATAATAAATATTGTATTTTTTTATACCAGTATTTATCACACTAACAACATATTTATTTTGCGCATGCGTCTACTATCATTTTTTCTTCTTTTGAATAGAACGCTGTTCCATTTCTTTTAAGATATACTTTTACAATATTTTCTATCATAGCTTAGTTCACTTTTCTAATTATTCATTTTTTTTCGTTTTTACGTCTATCCTAACTTGTCTTCTCATCATTATTTTATTTTCCCCTCTTATTCTCTTTCTTTTAGTTTTTCTTTTTTCGATAGATCACACTATTTATTTTCTGTTTATCTCTTTCTTTTCTCTCTCTCTTTTTCTTTCTTTCTGTCTTTATATCTTTCTTTCTTTCTGTCTTTGTATCTTTCTTTCTTTCAATAGGTTACCCTATTTACTTTGCTTTATTTCTTTGTTTCTTCCTTTCTTTCTACATTATTCATATCCTATTTTTTCAATATGTCATTATTAACTGAACTCCTTTTCTTCGTTTCTTCCCCTCCTTTCTTCCTTCCTTATTTCTTTCCTTCTTTTTTTCTGTATGTCACACTCTTTCCTTTCTTTTTTTTCTTTCTTCGTTATGTACTTGCTTTTTTCAATAGGCATCGTTAACTTAATTATTTTTTCCTTTCTATTCCTTATTTCATCTATTTTTTCTTTCCTTCCTTTTTTCCATATGTTACACTATTTCCTTTTTACTTTTCTCATTATTTATTGCCGTTTTTAATGGGGTATTATTGACTTTTCTTTTTTTCTTCTTTTCTTCCTTTCTTTTCTTCTTTTCTTTCTTTCTTTTTCAATTGGTCACACTATTTCTTTCTTTTTTTCTTTCTTTCTTTGTTATTAATTTATTTTTTTCAATAGGCATATTATTAACTTTATCCTCCTTTTCTTCCTTTCTTTTCTGTCGTTCTTCCTTTCTTTGTTGAATAGGTCACACTATTTCCTGTTTTCTGTGATTCTTTCTTTCCTTCTTACAATTCCATTAATTTTCCTTCCTTTTTGTTATGGGATCTTACCCATAATAATCTTACCCATAATAATAATACTGGACTATTCTATACGTAATAAATACTGGGTCCTGTCACTGGACCTAACTAACACCTTTATACATTGTGCCATGTGTCCTTGAGGACAGGACCCAAAGAGTGTGAGTTCAATACCTGGTTAAGGCGGCGGAGAACTTTGTGAGAGGTATTAACAGGAGATAACTGACATCCATTAGACATGGCACGTGGAACTAGAACAGTCTACTCCAGTGAGCGAAATAAAAGTTTCAGTTCGACATTTCAACCACCTGAAGAAGCCTGGAGCGTACAAGGGCCGAAAGGTTGTGATGAACATGGCGAAAAAGATGCCAATAGTCCGAATAATGTAAGTAGTGTACTAAACTGCTATGTGATAGGTGTCCTCCTGTATGGCAGAGAGTGCTGGAAGACCTCCGCAAAGATGAAGAGGAAACAGCAAGCAACAGAATTGTGTTTCTACAGAAGGATTCTGACGATGCCGTGAACCGAACTTGTGTATAACGACAAAGTTTTGGGGAAAATGGAAACAAAAAAGAAACTAATATCAACATCAGGAAGAAACAATTGAGGTTTCCAGGGCATATGATAAGGAAGGAGGGCTTGGAAAATCTGATACTCACGGGACAGAGGGCAAGAGGGACAGGAAGACAACGCATGATGAACGTGATGAGCTTGAGTAAATGGCTGGCGACCCAGGGATTGTGAGTAATAGCAGAATAACAAGGTTAAGAGATACAAAGGACAGGAAGTTGTGAAAAGCCATGATCGCTTACGTCCTGAATGGACACGGCGCATAAAGATGAAGAATATCATTTGTCCGTAATTTAATTAGATTTTCATTTGTATATATCTACATAAAAGACAAATAAACAGATGAACCAAAGCCTTATTCGTAGCGAAATGTGACAAGAATGACAGCTATTTTTGTTGTAACAACTGCGTGTATGAAGACCAGAGCTAATGCAGAGTGGATTATCGGTCTTGAATACATCATTTTGAAGTGTTGAATGTTGCAGATTTTGGCAAGAAAAAAAGTTTTAGTGATTTTTTTTAAAGGCCAAATTGTTGTGGACAGAAGGTAATCTCATTCCCTTTGCGAAAGAACATGGATTGAAGAAAGCTGATATTCAGTTGGGATTAATATCTTAATAACTAGTGAAAATCCCCAACGGCAGAAAAGATATCCGTTAATGTTGTGGTGAGAAAGTCCTATTTCTGCATAGGATTTGCAGTAGATCGTTAAAAAAATACATTTTTTTTATTTTACTTATTTTTTATTTACTTGTTTCTCCATTATACGTTAATTTTTATTCAATTTTATTTATTTTTTTATTTTATTTTATGTATATATATATATATATATATATATATATATATATATATATATATATATATATATTGGTGCGTGCGTTTTTTTCAGGAGATTCTTTTTAGGGTTAGATATATAACATTGTCCTAAGGAATAGACAGGGTTTTAGGATTTTGTGAATCGCTTCGCGTAATGAATTTGATTCTATTTAAAATCCGACACTGCTAAATTTTAAATCGAATTTCTTTTTTTTTTTTATCAAATATTATTTCCCTGAATGCCGTGTGGGTGGTGGTATGAATAGTGTCCCTAAAAACATCCGAATTCGAATTCCAATTGGATTCATTACATTCCCTTACGCGAAAATTTCCTTGAGAAAGGTATGAATACGCCCCTCAGCTATAGGTTAAATAGGAGGACTTGCAGTTGGAAAAATTATTGTATTTTCACAAGAAAAAATTCCCCAAAATTGTTAATGCAATATTCACTCGCAGTTATTCTTATAATTCAATATCTGTTTCGGCTTTAAATACTCTGTTAACTCGTGTATTAGTCGACTACATATATAACGTGACTTCTGAATTTTTCGGATGCATTTGAACCATTCCAGAAAAAAAAATTAGTAGTGTGTTTAGCTGGTCACTGAAAATTCATGTTCTTTAACCTCTTCAAAAAAATTACCTGTATATAGTGCGCCTCCCACAATAAAATCGCGCATTGTACTTGAGTATATATGGTAACCCACAAAGTGTTAACAAGCCATGAAAAGAAATCATTCAGGTTAGGCTAAAGGCAAAAGAAATACTGAAGCACATTTGTAAGCACGATGCAGCTATGTTATGAATTGACAATTCCATTAGTTGCAGCCCAAGTTCTTCATCTATGTGTCGTGTTCTTTCATAGCTCTCCACAATTTCCTTTCCGTTCTAGCTTTTGTTACGTTTTATAATTTTTTCTATCTCTCCTAATAGTTGTTCTGCCAACACTTTACACAAGCACATTAGGTGGTTTACGATTTACTTTCCTCTATCCCTCTTATACGCCATGTGAATGTTAAATTCTCAATGCCGTCTTTCTTCATTATGTCCCATAGAAATTTCAATTTTCTCTTTCTGATTCTAAGTATTAGGGTCCTTTTGTTTTTTTCTAATTTTGTCGTTTCTAATGGGAAACCCAAGCGATATTAAATTTCGAACTATTTTTCATTTCAATAATAGCAGCTCATATTTGTTCAGAATAATTTTAGAGTTAAACAGCTAATATCGCAAGGAGATAATAATATATTTTAAACTGCTTTGTGCAAGAAAAGAAAACATGTTTTAAAACGTTAATTTGGTTTCGTTTTGTTTCGTTTCGTTTGAATTATTTTGTTTTACTGCATAACAACTTCATTGGGTTATTTAACACCAATGAGATTTTTAGAATGGATTCCTATCAATAGGATATGTATTCTTTGTAAGAAATCAGTTTGTAGATCAGATTTCATTGACGTATTTTTGTAAAGATGGTTTTAGTCGAGAGTCTGAATTAAGGTTTATTGCTGGCATTTTTTTTTCAAAAACGTATTGCTAGTATTTTTACCATAAAAACCTATTTTTATACTTTCATAGTGATTTGACACCAGTTTGGGGGTTAACTGCTTAGCCAGAGCTGAAACCCTAACAGGTGCTAGCACCTCGGGTCAGGATGTAGATGGGAATAACTCCCAACTAAGAGGTGGTTCCATGCTCGTCTAAACCTCACGCTCAGAGGCCTTGCTGCCGGATGTAGTTTGTCGTCATACCCAGGACACTGAAACGTTGCCTAATCTTATTTTCTGGAAATCCATTTTCAGAACGTTTTTCCTAATGATTTTAGATTTCTTCTAAGATGATACATTGAATTGATTGTCCAAGAATAACCGGGGAATCGTGCAAATGACACTAGTGGCTAATCATTTCCAAGTAGCGACTTTCCAAGCGTAGCTTAGATGTGGCACAAGGCCGAAAGTATGGGGCACCCAGTGAGGATCGAACTCACTACTCATAATTGTGCTAGCGAGACAAGCTTGTTTACCATTACACCACCTCTAGGTGCCCAAATCATTTCGAAGTATGCTCGTCTGCAAGAGTCACTAACTATACCCTATTGCAGACACTTGATCAGTCGCGTTTTCATTTGTTTAATACACACAGAATCAATCTGGTCTTTTTACTGCAACTATGCTGAGCCAGCCTATTTTACAGTTTCTAACAGAGAGACTAAATACTGTCGGGAACATGGCCAGTATACTTAAAGACTGGATTATAATACGTGATTTCGTACTATCAAAACCATCGTCGGCTAAATTTCGTCTACTAAATTTCCCTTACAATGATTGTGTCAAACCCTGGTATGGTTTTCAACGTCGCCACTTCCTGGAATCATTCTTCCTAGGCTTAAATGATCAAGAAATCAGTGGGATTCGAACCTGGGTTGCATACTCAAAATGCTAACACGCTAAGTACACCATTTTACAAAGACGTTTCTAAAGCTTGCCAAAATAAAATCATTGGTAACATTAGAACCGAACTAGATAGAGCGTAGGCCATTTAGTTGAAAAACCTCCTCTTAGTGATGAATGAAAGAGGACTTTAAAAAAAGTTACACAACATGCGCCAAATTTTAACATTCTTGTCTCACTTTCAGACATTGAGTGTATTAACATGACAGTCACCAGTTTGACACAGGAAGCAAAAAGGCACGACGCATTATTGGCACAACTAGGCGCCAACCGCAGCGACTAGACGCCAAGCACAACAACTATGACAACAAAATGGGTATGAAGTAGAAGTCTGTCCCTCAAATCATTCTTTAGGGTAAAAAAACTACACCCACTGATATTTGTCGATGCGAACTGAAAGTTTTCAGTGAGCACACAGTGGATATAAAGGCACTTAGGTTGTGGATAATGCGCTTTAGTAGAGGCGACATTAAGTTGTTGGGCTTCTTCTATCTAATTCGTTTAATCCATGGAAATATATAATAAGCACTACTTTTGCAGCAATATATATATATATATATATATATATATATATATATATATATATATATATGTTAATATTAGTGGTCAATATATATATATATATATACATGAATTCCAAAGAGGATAGAATCCGGGTACAACTCAATGTCCAAGACAGAGTAAGAATATAATATAAAAGATTCAAACACTAATATTCCATGTTTATAATTTATTACATTGGAATCGGCATCACGATCCAAATCATCAGACCTACAAATTCAAAAAGAAATCGGATTCCTATGTAATAAATTATAACTATGGAATATTAGTGTTTTGCGTTTTATATCATATATATATATATATATATATATATATATATATATATATATATATATATATATATATATATATATATATATATATATATATATATATATATATCTGTGTGTGTGTGTGCGCGCGTGCGCATTATTGCTACAAACGTTATTTGTAGTGGGTACACTTGCTTAAGTTGATTTTTATTTTTTTAAACAGTAAAATTAAAATTAACTGGCCTAGATTGAGAAGTCCTCATAAACAAAATTTATACCTACAACTGGAATTAAACCTGTAACATTTTTTTTACTTCAGGACAACAGCATTTTAATCCAAAGTGTGCAGCTACCAGTTTGGCCACAGAGGCCAACTTGTCAGACAAAGGTTTGAATTATCAAATTGAATTCTGGGATATATTTCTATTACATCATCTTTTTCTGTTTTCTATGCATATTTAGTTCTTAGCCATATGTGTACAGTTAATTATATGAAAGGTATGTTTATTCATTAGTTCGAAATACAATAAATTAAATATTTTTATGTGAACGAATGTTTTCCCCCACTGTATATATATTTCGTTGAACCAGGCAGACATGTGATTTCGGCCAGTTTTTTGTTGTTTTTTTTTTGTGTGTGTGTGTGTGTAAAAATGGTTTCATTTCTGGAATTATTGAGTGTATGATTCGTACAAAGATTTTGTGAATTCTAATCGTTTCAGCTAAACTATTAGTCATTATAAGTTTTCTTTTTTATATTAGTATAGTAAATGATGTTTAAGTGTTATGGTAGACGCTATAATATTTACTGAAAGTATCACATATTCTTTTATTTTCAAATACCCCGAATACAAGGTGGCCGTTTTCATAATTAATGCAATTTATGATTGATTTATTTAGGGATTTTATAATACGGGCTTCCATCGTTTTTAAATGCTTCTTGCCGTGGAAAATACGTATCGTATTTGTCTTGTGGATAAAGTTTTACCCGCATTAAGAAAATAAAAAATGAAAAAGAAATTGAACCTAGAATGGGCCGTGCCATAGGTAGATTCACTCAACCCGGCAAATTGATATGAAAATAAAAAACAACAACTTGTAAAATCGACTCGTGTTCTTTAATAGCCTCGTCAGAACGAGACTTTCATATGGATGACGTGCTTGGCACCAAGCATGTTCTGAAGGACATAAACTTTCAGCTATATATACGCAAACGCATTCTAAGATCGATGGTGAAAACAGGTCTTGGGAGAAGAAAGCTTGGCAAAGGTCGCCCATCTTTGAACATAGTGCACTGCCGTTACATAATCAGAAACAAAGAAACAGTACCAAATAACAAAGACCACATCACTTGAGGACAACCAACAGTA
This sequence comes from Acanthosepion pharaonis, assembly GCA_903632075.3. Lineage (NCBI taxonomy): Eukaryota > Metazoa > Mollusca > Cephalopoda > Sepiida > Sepiidae > Acanthosepion > Acanthosepion pharaonis. The sequence goes on from CAHIKZ030003505.1 coordinate 1,017,405, forward strand.
GCAACAACTAAAAGCGATAGCAAATGTAACGCGGAAGAAAATTATGACATGATGCTAATTAAAATAGAAGGTTCGGGAGGAAACCCCCATCAATACTGGAAAGAACAATAAAAGTTACTAAACTTGAGAAACCTGTTTTCATTTTTTAAAAAGTTTGAAAAAAAAAAGAGAAATATTTCATAATTTTCAATCGAAAACACTACTCGCTCTTCGATCAATGAATGCCAAATGTTTCTTCATAGGGAAACAGCTAATATTAGGATTCAATTCAGTTTTGTGCCATGCGTGATAGACACTTAGGCGATCATGTAACTATGGATACGTGACTGACGAGGCTGATTTTATTCCCGCAGTAGGTTGCCATTTCTTTCGGCAGTAGACGAGTTGCCAGCCAAGGCTATAGAGCCCAGTCTGTCCTGCTATTTATCCATAGCTGGTGGGAGGAGAAGCAGAGAAATAATACATTTCCCAAGAGTATTAACACGTAAGTGAATGTAATGGATTCGACTGGGATTCGAACTCGGTTCTACGATTCCTAAATCCGAGCCGTATTACCATTCCAATTAAGCCCAGAAAAGAAATCATTTGTACGCCTACAAGACAAAAAAAAAACATAATAAAAGAAAACAGAAAAAAAACAAATATTTTATCAGTCTTGTTCAACGAAACATGTATCAAAAGATGGGTTGCTGCCGAAATAAAACACTATGTACACGCACGCATATATATATATATATATATATATATATATATATATATATATATATATATATATATATATATGTGGGGAGTATGAGTGTGTAATTTTATAGCTTCTTTTACACGCCTTTACATGTATCATATTATTTTCTTCTTCTGTCAGTTTCCTTATGCAATTTTTCAATCTCACTACTTAGGTAGACTCAGGAGACAGAATACCTCAAAGAATGCTCGTCTTAATACGTTTAACACTGAGATTGTATTCGCCATTCTCGAATCATTGGCGCTTCTTTCTACATTTATTAGGTTTAAAGCGCTTATTCGCTAAGCGCCGTCAACTTGACCTGAGTCAACTCGTTCTATGCGCACGTATTTTGATTGCAATCAAAGATTTCAACGATTCACAAACGCAAAAGAGCAAAAGAACACAAAAAGATTTGCCCAGAGAAAATATATATATATATATATATATATATATATATATATATATATATATATATATATATATATATATATATATATATATTATAGGAGGAAGGGAAATAAATTAAACTTTTTCAAAAGTTCTACACCAATAATTCCTAAATTTAAAATTCTGCATTGGCTGGGCTCGGGAAGATCACACGTCGCAGTGGAAGAATTAAACGAAAATGAAAGAAACAAACAAAAGACATTGGAATTGATTAAATATGAAAATATCTAATGCTAGTGGCGATTTCGCTTTGGCTAGAGATAATCCAACGCGTCATACGTTGGTGGAGAGGGGATTAGAGAAATGGTCTTACAGAACAGTAGAATTCTAGTGGGTTCGATTCTGACATGGTATTTAACTAAATATAAGGTACTTTTAAGAGCTGAATTCAAAATGCAATCTACTCTCCTTGAACAAGAAAAGTGATTCGTTAGAGATCGTTAATCAAATATTTTATTTATTATATATATATATATATATATATATATATATATATATATATATATATATATATATATATATATATAAAAGAGAGAGAGCGAGAGAGAAAGAGATAGGTATATATATATATATATATATATATATATATATATATATATATATAGAGAGAGAGAGAGAGAGCGAGTGACATAGGTATATATATATATATATATATATATTGAACAATTTACAGATATTATGCCTGCTAATTTTAACAAATTCCGTTCATACTCACGAATAATCTACCGTGTATTGATATTAAAGAATGAGATAAATGTGCTATAGCTGTTTAAATTTCTTTTATTTTTATTTCCTAAGTTCTTTCGATCTTCTCATATATATATATATATATATATATATATATATATATATATATATATATATATATATATATATACGTGTATGTAGATAACTATACTCGTTTCGAAAAACGCTCGAATTTTGATTTGTCAATAATCAAATCAATCTCGAAGGAAAAAAAGTTTTAAAAAAAAAGAGCTACAAACATGAAAGTCTGTCGAAAAAATCGCACAGATGCAGGTTTGAAGCCCAAAGAAAAAACCCTGATACGAGTAAACAACTAACTAACAAAAGAGCTCAATACAACCGTAGAGCAGACAAACCTACCCAGGTTTCACCTAAACGGATCGTCAGGGAAAGCCGACTTTTCCTGACGATCCGATTAGGTGAAACCACAAAATTGTCTAGTTAACTCTATCTATATATATATATATATATATATATATATATATATATAGATAGATAGATAATAGATAGATAGATAGATAGATAGATAGATTGATAGATAGATAGATAGAGTGCGAGAGAGATGGTTATATAAATATATATGTGTGTGTGTGTATAAAGCGATAGCGAGAGAGAGATAGGTATACATATATATATATATATATATATATATATATAGTGAACAAATTACAGATATTATGTCTGCTTATTTTTAACAAAATCCGTTCAGACTCACAAATAACCGTCTGTGTATTGATGTTAAAGGATGAGAGAAATGTGCTCTAGCTGTTTAAATTTCTTTTATTTTCATTTCCTAAGTTCTTTCGATCTTCCCCCAAGATCATCTTCAGGGGTACAAGTGGTACAAAACTATATGTTCTTCATTAATACAAGTATTTATACAAAGCTGCCCGTTGTTATCCATTACGTAATTTATTAAAGATTAGGAGAAATAATTTCTGTAATTTATTCAATCAGATATGCCGAAAAGAGAATTTTCTCCCTAAATACACAAAATTTAAATGCTCTTTTTATAATAAACATAATTTATAATTAAAAACATTTACTGGCCTGAATGTCCGAGAAAATATGTGTCCTCTAAATAAGTGATTTCTCGGACACTCAGGCCTGTAAATGTAGTTAATGCTGTTTAGTATAAACAGAACATTCACTTAAATATTTGTAGCTATAAAAATGACGTATAAACATATATATACAGGCCTGACGATTGCATATAGCATGAAACAGACTGTCACCTCTAAGTGTTGACTTCTATGCATAAAACAGATTGTCGCCTCTAAGTGTTGACTTCTATGTTCACTTTTATATTTACACAGGCTGTATCTCTGATATTGATCACTTTATCCCATAAATATAGCACATCTTAAGATTATATTTCTTCATATATATATATATATATATATATATATATATATATATATATATATATATAAGTTCAGCCTAAGAAAGTTGATAATGCCACTAGGACACAGGGGGTTAAAGGAAGGGGAAGAAAAAAAGACGTTTTTAGTAAGAAGAAAGGACAATAAAAGAACGCGGTTCTGGAGGAAAAAGTACATTGAATACTATTGCCATATCTGGTCGGGTGCTCCTGCTGTCCATCACGAGATTCTTAACAATAACCAAAGGCAGGTCTGCTACATAATCGATCCTGAGCAGGCATATTGACTTCAGTCACCTTCTCATGGACACGACTTCTTGTCTTTTCTACAAATATTTTCATGGAAACTCTTCTGATTAACTTTTATTCCTTGTACCCGGACTAAATGAATTTAAGCGTGCTACTAGATTGTCAAATAGTGCCAATCGTTTTACTGTTGAACTAGCTAGATGCAACCGCCACTTCCACTTCAACAGATTCTTTTCTCGTACTTTCCAACTGTAGAAGACATTTCTGATTTCATATTTCCCTGATAACTACAAACTTCAAAAATTTAAATGTAACGTCAGTCGCCATCTTCTGTCTTAAACCGTTTTCCATTTTGTCATTCCCTCAATCATCCCGACTAAAGTCTTCATTCTATTTCACACTCTGTAAAAAGTCTTGCATCCTATTGGCATTACGGCTTGTTTGGGGTTGAACGATTTTTAAAAATGCATTTTTTAAACCACAGAGAAAGCAATTTTAATCAACATGACATAAAATTGAATCCCTGACAAGACTAAGAAGGCCTTCCGGATATGAGGAATTGGTAACGATGTCCGGATATAAGGTGTTATATTTAGATTAAAATAAAAGAACTGAAGTCAGGTTTCACATTAATTTCCAATTTTTTATAATAAACAAAATAAGCTAATGGTGAGCGAAATATAGCGGAATTGATTTTAAGGAAAAAGAAATAAATTATGTAATGTTAATGAAAGTTCATTAAATTAAGTATGCCACGTATGCAAAACAAATAATGTAACGAGGATGTTTTTAATCGCTGTTGCATGATGATTCTTTCTCTTCTAATGTCATTCTCAACTTTTTCCGCGTTTCGTTTTGCTTTTGTTCTTGAATTTTTTTTAAACGAAACACACTTTTTAACGTGCGTTATTGCAATCGTCATAGTTGAATGCTGGCTTTCTTTCCATAAAACTGACAATCTTTTCAATAGCTTTTTCAATTCCTGTCCAGGTTTCATCACAATCATGCATCTCGTCGCTATCTTCTTGCAGATATGTCTCGTTGCCATCCTTTCCTCTTATTCCCATCATCCTTTGCACCAATACAAGCCATTAGGGTAAAATAAGCGTAAGCAATTATCCAAAAACAGAAATTTCAAATCATTTACATATCACCCAAATAGTTCAATAATACACATCAAATTCATGTCCGGATATGCGGGGTTCCTGATATGAGAGAATACCGGATATGAGGGATTCCGGATATAAGGGATTCTACTGTACTTATACGCATGAAAACTTCGACGTGGGGTAATGGTTAACAAGGTTATCTCGCTAGATCAATTATGACCTCGCGCCACATCTAAGCTACCAATGGCAAATCGTTATACATATGTGTATGTCTTTGTGAATATATATGACAGGTGCTGAAAAGTTCTCGGCTCAGTTGCTCAATCTAAAATAATCGGCAGCCATTGACTATATTAGTCAACTCAATTGGAAAATTATTTTCCCAGTTTCCATAACACTTCCAGACATGAGTTATTAAAATACTGATTTGGAAAAGAGATTAGAGCCAAGTACCATTTTATGTGTGTCTGTGTGTGTATCTGTGAGTGTTTGTGTGTATGTGGGTCTGTGTATTTAGATATTTCCAAGCGAACCGACGCATTTATGTGTTATTTTGTGTAAGCGTGTTTGTGTCTACACGTTTCTGTCTGTCTGTGCGGTTAGACTTGTTTGCTTAGACTGTGTAAATATGACTACCAGCTTCATTGCCAGTATAGAGGGATATTACATATTGTTCTAGCTTTTAAAATAACATAGAGAGATAGAAAGAAAAATGTTAGATAGATAGATAGATAGATAGATAGATAGATAGATAGATAGAAACATACTAAGAGACAGAATTTATAGGTGGGATAGATAGATAGATAGATAGATAGATAGATAGATAGATAGATAGATAGATAGATAGATAGATACTTAACGGAGATAGATAGATATTCAGAAGTGAACAAGCTTTCATATATACATATATATATATATATATATATATATATATATATATATATATATATATACACATATATATATAGTGAGAGAGACAGAGAGATCCAAAAAATCCCAGATAGATAGATATGAACAAACATAGATAGATATAAAACAAATATAGATAGATAGATAGATAGATAGATAGATATGAACAAACATAGATTGAGTTACTTAACGATAGATAGCTATTTTGCTAGGAACAATAGCTATTTTATAGGAATATATATATATATATATATATATATATATATATATATATATATATATATATATACGTGAACATTGAAGTCAACGCATAAAGGCGACTGGCTGTTTCATACTAGACGCAATCGTCAGGTCACGATGACGATTGAGTCTAGAATGAAACAGACTGTCGCCTCCAAGTTTTGACTAAAATGTTCAATTTTATATTTATACACGCTCTATCTCTGATATTGAGCACTTTATTCCATGAATATAGCACGTTAAGAGTATATTTCTTCATATATATATATATATATATGTGTGTGTGTGTGTATGTATATATGAAGAGTGATCCGAAAAATCCTAGATAGATAGATATAAAGAAATATAGATAGATATGAACAAATGTAAATAGATAAATATGAAGAAACATAGATATGAACAAATATAGATAGATATGAATAAAGATAGATAGATAGATAGATAGATAGATAGATAGATAATGATAGATAGATGAACATTTTGAAGATAGATAGATAGATAGATAGATAGATAGATAGATAGATAGATAGATAGATAGATAGATAGAGTGGACATGAAGGAAAATGAAACGAAATCAAAAGAATAAGCTTTCAGAATTTCATTCTTAAAGATTATTCGGAAAGAAATTTATAACCATTTGCAAATTAAAATTTTCGTCAAATATTAAACGCACACACATACGCACTCATATATATATATATATATATATATATATATATATATATATATATATATATATATATATATATATAAAAAATATATACAAAAAATAAAGACTAAATAACATTCTGCATGGCTAAATTCCGGTAATGAATGTGGCCCATTGATCGCTGACCACAGGCATAATTGGCTTTTTTCAACTGAATCAATAACTGTCTACTAATCAATCACATTGGACCCGGTTGCGCCTATTGGAAATCGATTTAACGCCTGTCTCCTTCTTTTCACGGTCCAGCTTCATTAGGAAAGTGTCAGACCCCGAGATCAATCTCATTTCTGAAAGGGGCATTTCTATTACTATTTTATCAATCAAGAGGCCTTATTGTTTTACGTCGTGAAGAAGATACAGCTTCGCTTTGCATTTCGCATCATTGCTATTGTGTGTGTGTGTGCGTTAATCTCTCTCTCTCTCTCTCTCTCTCTCTCTCATTCTCTTTCATTCTCTTTCTTTCCCTCTTGTCATCTTGTATTCAGTATCGAATGCTTTTGAATCTTTTCAGCTGAACCTATTCACACGATACACTGACGGGGAATAAAATAGTAACATCCTTAATTTGTGTTTCAATTTCTTTATGAAGCAAACTCCTGACAGGATGTTTTCCCAAATCAAGACAATCTTGACTTCTTCAAGTTTAAGGTTAACCGTTGTCTTTCCTGCATAATCCCATCAAATTATTTTCTTACGCTCATATGACATTACAGATTATCTCTCTACCTTGAGTATATTTCGGGCCTTGTATTAAGTAAAAATTAGAATTTAAAACTATTACACAAGTCTAAGTGAAAAGGTAATATGTTTTATTTTTTAAAAAAGCAGAATTTTGAGCAGTACTCTAAGTGCTTAATTTGCGCAACATTTGTAATTATAAGTAGATATTCAAAACTGTTTCTCAGTGCAGAAAATAATGTTCAGATTTTGTGGCGCAGGTAGTGTCATCTGTACTGTTTCTACTTGCCTTAAGCCAATGATGAATAGAGGACGTCTTTAAACAACCATTTAGATTATTATTTTTTTTTTTTACTAATACTGATTTTGCTTAATTTTGGAGCAAGTGTTAGTACACAAATTGCTTCAATGGTTGCTACAATTTGTTGAAGCTTGAGTCTAAAAACCCTTTCCCTACACATGAAACGTCACAAGCCTCTTGCTATTTAAATATAACGAAGATAACGGAAATTAGAGCTCGGCTTTCCGATTAAAAATTCCGAGCCAGTATCCATACAGCACCTGATATTCGCAAGCGGTCACCCATCTGGGTACAGACCAGGCTCAAAGTGGCTTAACTTCGGTGATCGTACTGAAATCTAAGTTTTCAAAGTGATGTAGACGTCATCCTGTGGAGAAAATAACAACGAGATTTAACTGCGTTAGTATCGTCTGAATTCATCAACCAGGAGGTTGATCAATTCTTTTTTATCCTACAAACCTTTTCCAACAAACGAAACATCGCAAGGCTCTCGCTGCTCTATGACTGAAAAGTTTTCAGACGAACTTCATGTCTTAGTTCCACGGCTAAGACTCACCATGCCATGCAAATTGTAGAGAACCACCCTCATTCCATTTATATTCCATTGGTGAGATGTAAGTCCCACTCGAACAGCTTCGTTCAGGAATTATTGCTTTGTGGAACCGATTTCCTAAAGGATGATTCCTCGATCATTATAATCTTAACCTGTCAAATATCTTCCCCACATATCCCCATAAACCGTTCCTCTTTCACTGTAACCCTCAACATTGAGTTGATTTTCATCCTTTCACAAGGAAAGCATCATTCTAAAAAAATATTTTACATTGATTGATTCATTTTTTACGGTTTATCAACACTTTGAAGGTCATTTAAAGCCAGAAAATATTTTTAGATAATTAGAATTATTTTCAGTTATACAAGCCTTACTAATTAACCCATAGTTGGGAGATAAGTGATGGATGAATCTGTTTCCCTTAGGCTATTTGCGCGTAAGTGAAAATAACAAACATGAATGGATATGAAACTCGGCACCTCGATTAATAATTCTGAGTCTTTATCGATTATAACTCCCACTCATCAAAGCTTAAAGCGCCTGGTATTCCCAAGTGGTCACTTATCTAGGTACTGGCCAAGCTAGACGTTGCTTAACTTCGGTGATCGTACGAGAACCGGTGTTTCAACGTGGCGTGGGCTTAAGCCGTAAAAATAAATAAATAGAAAGGAAAGACATTTCAATATAATTTGTAGGAATCTTGAATACAATATAAACATTTAATGTCGTAAAACTTTTTGTTCAATTTCGCGTTGTTCGTATTTTTCTCTTTTTTAAGGTGATTATGTCACACTGACGTCAGTCGTCGAATATGCTTAACTGTCAATCAAATTTCAATACCGTTATTTATAAACGAGGTACCTATAAAAATTCGTCTTACTTTATTAAAGTTTATTAATCACACGTACAGATCTATATGTATACAGGTTCCAAAATAATGCCCGAATCTGCAATACTCACCCCCATATTTTTGGCCGAGCCCACGTTGAAAAGGCCTTGTGCCACATGACGCCCTCGTAGGGGATGGCTGAATATCGTCAGTCAGTCAGTCGCTCAAGTCCTGACCGACAGTTCGGTTGAACTCTCTGCCTTCAGGCAGGGAGGAACCCGAAGGAGGCTACGCCGAAGGGCGGATTCTCTTTCCGGGGAGGTAAACCGACCCTGAACCCCTTTATACGGGTTCAATGGGCATATTTTTGGCCGAGCCACGGGCTCGGATATCCCACGTTAAACCGGCATTGTGTCACATGATGCCCACGTGGGGGGTGACTAAATATAGTAGGTCAGTGAGTCGACGTCGGACGACAGTTAGTCGGATACTAAAGTATCAGCGACTACAACTAGATTTCTCTGCGTCATTACCTATTATATCAAGTTCCTAACGTTTTGTACGTCGAATCTATTTTAGGATCGATTTAGTACAAATACAAGTCTCCACTGTGAAATCACTCCACAACAACACTAAAGGTAGTATCGCCCATGTATTTTTTTATTTATTTATAATCTTTTCACTTTTATTCATTTCTTTTACTAAATTTAATTTGAATGATTTTATTCTTTTTGTTTGATTTTAATTTATATTTTTAAATTTCCGTCTCAATCTCTCAGATGAAATATTATTTATATTATTTAAATTCAGACTACGGATCTTATCTTTTTGTTATTTTCACAATGTTTCGGACGTTACGCCCTGCATTCATCAGGTAATAAACATTCAGAGAATTTCAAACAACCCGTTATTTCGTCATCAGGGATATCCGAGGGTAGCCTGAAAAGGCTGACTATGAAGGAGTGACGCTAAAGCTCTTAAATCGTACATACATTAATTCCAATTCTTCTTGTTAATAACTGCATTGTTTCTCTCCATGTAACCTGGCATCAAACTATTCGAAGAAGATCATCAACTGCAGATACGACGTTATCATCACTGCCATACTGATTTCCAGCCAAGGTTTTCTTTTATGTTGGGGAACGGATGATAGTCAAATCAGGAGAATCGGTGAGGGTGATCAACCATTTCAAAGACACACTCACGCAACTCAGCTATTAAAATCAAGGATTTGTGTACTTGATAATTGCTCTGGTGAAACGAACCTCTATCACTGGTTTTCCTGTGCGTTCTGTCTTGATCACCTTTCCTAACTGTGTCAGCAAGTTGACACAGTACTCTCCAGTGATGGTGTGGCCTTTTGAAGATGGTCAATAAACTATGTTTTTATATCCCGCAAACCGAGGCCATCAGATTCTCTATAGACCTCATAATAGGAAGCCGATGCACTGTTCCACCAGAATAGTGCCTGCCCACATGTTGCCCATTCTACTCAATATATTCTGCCAAATATTCGATGACACCCTTTCCCAGCACGATTGCCAGATCTCTCTCCCAATATATATGTATGGGGCACGAAGGGACTACACCTGACTCACTCACCCTTAGACCACTTTTGTGAAGGTGAGATTGAGTCTTTTCCTCTGCGTGTATTGTCTCTCTAACACAAAACGACGAACACAATACTCACTCTTTTTTAGGAAACGTTCAAGGAATCCAGCTGGATCCACCTCAAGCAATCTCAGATTTTTCCGTGGCGTGCTCACTCTGGTGCGGTTTTGATCAGATGACAGACGTGGTATCCACCGAACAGAAAACTTCGTCATGCCAAATTCATTGTGCAGAATATCCGAAACTCTTATGTTAATAGCATGAGTATTTTCATTTATAGTCAATCGTCTGACATCCATCACCATGTGGTGAACACGATTAATATTTTCCACGGTGGTGGCAGACGCAGGACGACTAGACCTTGGGACATCTTCAGGATTCTCCCTCCCCTATGTTGTAACCAAAGGAAGGTAATTGTATAGAACAATCGAATGAAGGTTGATAATGAACGATAATACTTAGGACAAGAACAACGCATATAAGATTCGCCAGCGGCTCGTAGAAGAAATAGTCAACTGCTAGAATTGAATCAAGTGAATTCCACAATGAATCTTCAACTGCAGGATATCTACCAACCGACCCACGCGGTCAGATGTGGCACAAGGCCGAATTTCATGTGGAGGTATCCGAGGCTGTAGGCTCGACCAAAAATACCCCGTAGACACCGTATAAATCGGGGTCGGGTAGCTGTTTCCCGAGACGAGACACTGCCCTTCAACATAGACTCGTCTAGAGATCCTCTCTACCCGGAGGTAGAGAGTTTGACTAGCACTGCTGGAGACGAATCTCCAACTGCAGCATATTTACTAACCGCACCACGCGGTCAGATGTGGCACAAAGCTGAATTTAACTTGGGGTATCCGAGCACGTAGGTTCGGCCAATAATTCCCCGTAGACCCTGTATAAAACCGGGTCGGGCAACTGTTTCCCGAGACGAGATTCTGCCTTTCGACATAGTCATGTCTGGAGATCCTCTGTCTGGATACAGAGATTTTGACCAACACATCTGGAGACGAATCTCTAACTGCAGACCAACATACAGTATTTACTACTGTATTTATGTGAATGGAGACATATCCATTATCGTCCGTAGGTATGCTTCAACAGTCTACTAAATTCAGATGCCCACATTTGCAGTTTTAATAATGCTGGAGTGTCATCCCTTAAACATAACAACCTTGTCAGCATGAATATCCTTGGGTGCTAAATCCTTTTTCTGCACGTACATGATAACACTCTGATGCCAAATTTTGCCCATTTTTAAAAGAGGCCGCTACTAGATGCTTTTGTAGTCTTCTTGGACTGGACAGTCAGATGTCAGTTTAGCTGGAAGCAAATGATGCATTTATTAATGAGTTGAAATTAATACATGCAATATTTCACAGCTCAAGGATTTCTCCTTCATTGTTAGCCTATGATCTTTTCTGTCCACTCTCGTATTGTTATCGTTCCGTTGCCTGTGTCTAGCGATATGGTGTTCAGGAGTCGTAGGGCGAATGCTGTTTTGGAAAGTCGAATTCGAAATCCAGCGGGTTTCATAATATCCACTTCAGCGAAAATAGTCATGTGGAAAGTATGTATACATCTGCTCTGTGACCGATATATAGAATCACATCGAATGTAACACCTTCATCTACCATAAATATGGAATATCTCATTACTAAAGAGAGCAAATCAAACTCTATGACCGATAAATAAAATTACATCGTGTTTTATATTATTGATGGTTTCATACTTGCTTGTATTTTGATTTTGGTGTTTGTCTTACATTATTATTATTATTATTATTATTATTTTATTTCCTTTGATTTCAGATGTGTACTGATTTCCTTCCGGGTTTCGCCCAGGGACCTAATGTTAGAAAAGGCATCATGAGGTTTACCAGTGCAAAAAGAAATTACATAGACAAAGCCATTCGTAAGGTGTGGGCTTTACTCGTGAGAACAATTTTTTGTATCTCTTTGAGGCATGGACTTCCAGGGATCCCTTCAATTATTCTATTGGAATCTTTTCCAACCAATCCTAGGGCTTCAACTACAACAGGGATTGTTGATGTTCCCATGTGCCACATTTTTGAGATTTCGATTTCAAGGTCCTTGTATTTTGACAGCTTTTTGAATATCTTCAAAGATACATTGCAGTCAGCAGGGACTGCCATATCAATAAGGAGGCACTTTTTTTGTTTGTGGTCTTTAATAACAATGTCTGGGCGGTTGGCTTTGATTGTTCTGTCAGTGTGTATTGTGTAGTCCCATAGAATTGTAACAGGTCCTATCTCCGTAACCGGGTCTGGGTGGTGTTCATACCAATTTCTTTCAGTTTCCTTCCCGTAGAAGTTGCTTATTATTATTATTATTATTATTATTATTATTATTATTCCTTCCACAGATAAAATATATTTCTTCCCATGTTAGCTTTGCTAAAATTAATTCTTGAATTTTCATAGTTAAATTTCTGTGGATAATAAGATTAATATGGCGTGATAAGGATGCAGGAATTTTCTTCACGTTTCTTGATATTACCTCACGCTTCTCAGGCATTTGAAGCTAAAATCATGAAATGCTTAAAAAGAAAATGCACATGCTTACAAATTTTAAAGAATTGCATCGTTTTTTTTTGTTTTTTTTTTCTTTAATTAACGCTAATTTAGGACTCAAAAAGATATTCATGCGTTTGCCAAAATTACCCTTTTAAAACATTTTTAATTTTTTAGGAAAATGTCAGACATTATTTTTTTTTTCTTTTAGAACAAGTTTTCTAATAAAATAAAAATGCACTCTAAACAACATGACATTTATTTAGGCTTTTTAAGCCACGACATTTGAGATCGACGAGCCATTAGCAAATTTGTCTCGCAGACTACAGTCAATTCGATATGCAGCATATATAAAGTTTTTTAAGATTATCGGTAATGAACCTGGTAGAACTCCAATCGGGATTTTCTTTTTAGTCGTGTCAAGAGCTTTTCTCTCCCTACCACCGACCATGAATCTACCGTTCCTTGTATAAAATATATAAAAATATTTTTTTTTTAAAAAACAAACATTAACCTATTGCGAGAGATATTCATATCTCTCAGATGTTTTTATTTTTTTGTAACTTAAATGTATATTCTTAAACGGAGATATGAGATCGTGTCTTAATATGACATTTGCCCAAGATATGTATGAATACCCCCCCCTATCATCTAACGTCTATTTTTTTTCTGTGCTAGTTCTGACCTCTCTTTTGATTAGTCAAATGAGACCTGCCCATAGCATTTTAAATTTGGTTTCCCCATCCTACTTAACTCTTTAATAAGCATAGGTATTTTTTGATGATTTCGAAAAAAATTCAAAAGTTATCGAACATGACAGGATAAAAAAAATTTTCATTCCTGAATCACAGAAATTTCCGGGTTGCAATGTAAAATATTTTTAAATAAAAAATATGATATATATATATATATATATATATATAATTAAGTTACGAAGAACTTGGTAAACCGAATGGGTAATTCCAAGGAGGATGAAATCCTGAGAGCTCAATGTGAATACAGAGATAATATTTAATGAAAAAAACAGACCACTTTAAGGTACAATTACAATAATTTATTTCACCAAAATCCTTTTTAAAGGACTCCGGATTATCAGGTAACAATTCCAACAACGAATTTCGTTGTTGGAATTGTTACCTAATGATCCGGAGTCCTTTAAAAGGATTTTGTGGAATAAATTATTGTAATAAATTTAAAAGTGATCTGTTTTTTTATTATATATATATATATATATATATATATATATATCTTACTTATTATAAAACGCAGATTGTGTGTGTGTGTGTGTGTGTGTAAGTTTATATGTTGGATCGGATTCCCTACATTTTTCAACCGATTTCAACAAAACTTCACAGGACTGCGTAAAATTACCTTGCGGTGGTTCTGACAGCGCCAAAAATTGGAAAAGCAATTGTTTTTGGACGAAATCAATTTGAAAACACGATAAAACACGATTCTGTCGCCAGATTGAAAGGGGGACAAATCCTATCGAGTTATACTTATAAAACCCAGGTTGTGTGTGTTTGTTTATATACGGGATCGGATTTCCTACATTTTTCAACAGATTTCAACAAAACTTCACTTTTTTTGGCAGGTAGTGTTTCTTATTGCCTTGCACACTTTTTTCTTTATTTTTACATTCAGAATGCTTTAAAAATTCCAATTACAAGACAATTGTTTATAATAAAATTCTATTCAATCGATAGACTCATAACGATTGAAAACAATATTTTTGTTTGAGTTTAGGTTTGACCAATTCGTAAAAAGAAAACAAAAAAAAACTAATTAAGACATGCGTGTCCGTCAACCTTAAACAATAATCTTTGTCAATTTTATTTTTCAGTCTTTATGATGGTCGATACTTAATCTATCTGTTACTTGTCTTGTCTTGTCTTGATGCGGCATTCACCCTGGGCGGCTTGAGCCGGCTTCTTCCTGTTGACGCACCGCATCACGGACCATTGCTGCCCACGCTCGTCGGTCTGTCGCGAGGTCGCACGAGATGTTAGGCCAGTCGCGGTTCCAGCGGCGGAGGCCGACCACATGCGGGCCGGAAAGTATCTCCTTGATCGTTGATCTGTTACTGTTACCGGGCTCTACTGCTAGTATATATATATATAATATGCGATATACGCATTTGTAATTCTTCAATGGATATATATGGTGATTGCTTTTACTTTTTTAATTTAACCTGATATTTTGATATAAACATTTTAGTTCTTTCAGTGCTCAACAATTTTATTTTAAAACATTATAATGTATCTCTACAAAGATAAAATGTAAGTAAAATTCTATCAAGTATTCATATTTAATAAATCCTTCTCCTCTGATAACATCAAAGATTAGAATTTATTTATTTAAACGGATCACTTTAAAATTATCAATATTTTTCTTTCGTGTCCACCCTTGTGCAAATTAATTAAAAGAAATCGAATAATTCCGTTATTATTTACTTTTTTCGTTTTTCACCAATGAAACATGGCCCAGTGTACATATTAGTACTTCGTATGTCCATTCCACCTAGTCGTTCTTTGCAGATTGAATACAAGTTCTCGACTGGATTTAAATCTGTAGAGTTTCCGGGTCAGTCTATAGTACTTTGATTTGCTCACTGGTAAGGCTTGCTAGTGTTTTCGTGGAACGTTACATTTTTTGTACGCTGGTGTGATATCCATCGTAAACAATGGTAAGGACAACTAATCGACAGTCGAAACAATAATGTCTGCTTGATTAAAAATAGTGTTTTCGACTGGAAAATTGTAACATTTTTTGTGTTTACAGTCCAATCGACAGATTAAAATTTGCTCACTGGTAAGGCTTTTGTTTTCGTGTAACGTTACAAATTTTTTACGCTTCTTTATGATATCCATCGTAGACAATGGCTGTAAACAATCGACAGGACAATGTCTCGGCATGATTAAAATAATCGATTTAAATCAGCCAGTCTATAGTACTTTGATTTGCTCATTGGTAAGACTTGCTAGTGAAACAATAATGATATCCATCTAGACAATGGCTGTAAGACATAATCGATTCGAAAAAATGTCTGCATGATTAAAATCTGACAAGTTCTCGACTGGATTTAAATCAAGTTTCTCGACTTTGATTTACTTTAAAGTGTTTTTCGTGTTAACGTTACAATTTTTGTACGCTTCTTTGGAGTGATATTCGTAGACAATGGCTGTGGACAACTAATCGACAGTCGAAACAATAATGTCTCGGGCCAGTCTCGATGGATTTAAACTTTGATTTGCTCACTGGTAAGACTTGCTAGTGTTTTCGTGCAACGTTACAATTTTTGTACGCTTCTTTGGAGTGATATCCATCGTAGACAATGGCTGTAGGACAACTAATCGACAGTCGAAACAATAATGTCTCGGCATGATTAAAATCTGACGCAATCACGGATGACGCAATATTTTTCAAGGCCAAACAAATTTCATCATTCACCCCCAAAATAGATTAATATTACTGCACACCACTACAAATGACCTAATCTGAGGAAATTAACTAGAGCCGGTCACTCCAGTGCGTCTAAAACTGAACGTATGTTGAAAGAAAGGAAAATAAAGCGGTTGTTTCAATTAATTTTCACAAGATTGTAAATAACACATTCTAATGAATCTTAGTACAAAATAAAATTTATCTTAAATAAATTTTAAGATTTAACAGACAATTCCCCCAGAGAATTGAAATCAGATATATGTAATTATTTATGAAGTAAAAGCATCGATTAGGTTTAAATGGCAGGCAAAACTATAAAAGATAAAACTAAAAAATAAAGGCAAATATTTATTTTTGGCAACATTTTTGTTTTATTTCTGAAATAAATAAATCTCCAAATGTTATTCAGAAAACAAGAATATTCACGATTTTTTTTATAGCGATTTCCAAATATTCAAAAAAATATTTAACTTTTTGAAAAATTCTAATCTTTTTTCGGCTTGATCCTATCCACAAAAAAAAAGTTATTTTAATAAATGCATCTTTTCATTTTATTTTTGCAACCAAGAAATGAATAAAATTTATGACCCGAGTCATTTGAATAAATTGCTTTTTCTAACGAAAAAAGCAAAGTATGAATTTAGCTTAAAGAGTCTCCGTGTCTAAAGAACAAAATTATTTTCCCTTGATTGCGAGTATTAATAGCAAGCAACGTCGAGCTTGGTCAGTACCTTGATGGGTGACCGCTTGAGAATACAAAGTACTGTAAACATTCATGTGCGGCTGTTATAATGGATAATATCTCAGAATGATTAATCGAAGAGCCCAGTTCCAGTTGAGTCCGTTATATTGACTTAGGCACAAAATAACCTTGGGAAAGGGGTATATCCCCCTCTTCTCCCCCAGCTAAGGATTAATTAGTAGGACTTGTATCAGTAAACCATTATTATCTTCAAAACAATTCTTACAATTTAAGTATAATTACTGTCTTTAAAGAAACGTCAATGGGTTGATAAACCGTAAAGCTTATCGGGATAGATAGATAGATAGATAGATAGATAGATAGATAGATAGATAGATAGATAGATAGATAGATATGAACAGACTGAGATAGTTAGATACATACATACATACATAGATAAATCGATAGATAGATAGATATGAACAGACTGAGATAGATAGATAGATAGATAGATACATAGATAGATAGATAGATATGAACAGACTGAGATAGATAGATAGATAGATGATAGATAGATAGATAGATAGATAGATAGATAGATGAATATGAACAGACTGAGATAGATAGATAGATAGATAGATAGATAGATAGATGATGGATGAACAGATATGAACAGACTGAGATAGATAGATAGATAGATAGATAGATAGATAGATAGATAGATAGATAGATAGATATGAACAGACTGAGATAGATAGATAGATAGATAGATAGATAGATAGATAGATAGATGGATAGATATGAACAGACTGAGATAGATAGATGGATAGATGGATGGACAGATATGAACAGATAGATAGATAGATGGATAGATAGATGGATAGATAGATAGATATGATATGAACAGACTGGGAGATAGATAGATGGATAGATAGATGGATGGATAGATAGATAGATATGAACAGACTGAGATAGATAGATGGATAGATAGATAGATGGATGGATGGATGGATAGATAGATATGAACAGACTAAGATAGATAGATGGATAGATAGATAGATAGATAGATAGATAGATAGATAGATGGATTGCACAGAACTAAAGTAAGAGAAAGAAAGAGCAAGGATATTCATTGCAAGTGATATTTATATACCTAAGGTTAATGAATTGATTCAGCCTGCAAACCGAAGTTCTATCCTCTGGGTCAACATTTTTCACTCACATAATTTTCCTCATCTAATTCACATTTGTCGTTTACTTTTATTGAACTTTTCACCTATTTACCGACTTAATTTGTCTTGAAAATGGAAGTCATGTGGTCACTGGCGACATTTTTGTTCGATTTTGATATAATTATTAATTTCCACAGCAATTGAGGTGCTTCCACGTTCCTCATAACCTCCCAATTTCGGCGGGATGTAGTTTATCATCGCATCTCGGACGCTATCATTTTATAGCTCAACCTGTTTAGAGATTGTCCAGACTGACAGGAGGTGTTTGTTTATTTTTCGAACATCTGAGTTTAATCTCAGTGAAATTGTGTCCAAGTTATTTTTGCGTATGCTTGTGTCTGAATTATATTGCAAAACGAGATTTAAACGTTTCACGCGGATATTCAATTCTAACATGGATTTGAACTACTTTTGTTAGAAAGAAAAGATGGCTAGATAAAAGAAGCGTTCTTCTCGTTTTATGCCTCATGTCTCTACTTGAAAATTGATAAACGCCTTTTATTCTTGTATATATACACATATGAGTATGTTTGTGATGGAATTAGTGTCAGGAAATTATATTCCTATAAACTTCAAGTTGGAAGAACATTCTTCAAAAAACCAGAATTCGAAATTCTGACTTTTTAATTGGTTCCTAACGCCTTCCAACCATTTCCAAAGGTGACTCATTTAAATTATAATTTGCTGACATCCATAGAAAACCCGTTTTAATATTTTAATTCTCGTAAATAATGTTGCTTCTTTGTAGTTTTAATATTGCAGGTTGTTGTTTTTTTTTTTTGGGGGGGGGTTATGATAAGGTTAGCTGTTTTAAATTGTAATAGATAATTAATATACACGTTAACTGTAAGCAAAATGAATTTTCATTTAAAAATATCATAAAGAAATAAACTAGACAAATCGAACCGAACAAGAAAATTAAATTATCTATCACAAAAAACTTTAAACTGCTAAACTTATCATTATAAGTAACAATACACTTACAAAGAACCAACTTTATTTACGAGCTCAAATCCATTTAAGGAACGGCTACCCGACTATAGCTCCATTAGGACGCATTTAAAGACACACAAAAACCTACCAGACTCCATCCGAAACACACTAGTAGAAAATACAAGTAAATTCTACTTGTAAAAAAGATTACAAATAATGTAAGCCAACACTCAGTAATATTAACTATGAACACGGCCACAACATACTGACCGTATTTGGAAAATAAAAGATTTCTATAACTTTAGATACATACATAACACAACCCCTGCATTCAGTTAAAAGTAAAAAATAAAATCATCCTAGATAATGGATAAAAGTATAGCCGAAAGAGGTCAGACCTGAAGATCGTTTGGATAATTTTTACACAATTTGTGTACAGAAAAGAAATCACTTGCGAGCACACAAGAAACATTAAATAAAAAACCTAAACTGCAATACTTTCGGTCATCTTTAAAGAAACTTGTATTAAAGAGGGTTTGCTGCCTAAATACGCAATCATATGTATATAAAGATATGTGTGCGCGCGCGCGTGTGTGTGTGTTTGTAAAATTTCAGATAGAGTATATCTTCAAAAGAAAAATATGAATAAAAACAAAGGGAAAACTTATCTTAGCCGTCGATTCGTCAAATGCCTTGATAAGCTTCCTCAGAGGACGAAACACATCAGCTAAGATATATATAAGGAAAACTTCTGATTCGTCCTCTGAGGAAGCTTATCAGGG
>CAHIKZ030003505.1:1042500-1097500 GCA_903632075.3 Acanthosepion pharaonis
CCATTTTTCACATCGTATTTTCCATACTTGTTTTTTGCGTCGTTTTTCTCATCGTCTTCATTTTTGTTTTATGTTCCTTGGAACATTATGAATCCGTGACCTTTGACCTGGAGCTTTTAACCACAGAACAAATTAATAATAAAAAAAATAATAAAAGAGGTAAAAAAACAATTTCAGTAAAGCCATTGTTTTTGCGAATCAATCCACAGCCGTAATGATAGTGCAAAGATTTATGGAATAGGTTGCCATCTAATTGTCGATCCATCGCTTTTCTGGCCATAAGCCGTGGACAATAAAAGAGATTTATCTCCGTCTGTCAACCTTTCGAGTGGGCCGAAGTCTGCCTGGCTTCTGTCGACGGTAGATGTCGGTAATGAATTCCACAAAAGACGGTGCGTGGTCAATGGGGATCAATTAATGGACGAATCTATTACATTCCTTTCTTTGCCAACAAGTCACCTCTTTTTTATGTAGGCAAATACACTCGACTTAATTTCGTCTAGCAGACAGCTAAAAGGGATGGAAGATTTCAGTCTCAGAGTAGTGCACACTGTCGACATTACAGATTTTGAGATTCTACCTCTGTCTCTCTATATATATATATATATATATATATATATATATATATATATATATATATATATATATATATATATATATATATATGTATAGGATGATCAGTATATCCGTAGACAGAGAGGTGTAATTCTATAGAGAGTTGCCGCTATGAAGCCTTGGGTTAATAAATATAACTGTTTGTGCAAAAGGACGGTTCCTTTTGTAATTAATGTTTGGGTTTACCTACTTAATTACCCAATATATATATATATATATATATATATATATATATATATATATATATATATATATATATATATGTGTGTGTGTGTGTGTGTGTGCGAAGAGAATATAGTTGTTCTGAGGAAATGTGTATATTTTACAAAGAAAGGGGAAAAGTGTGTGTGTGTGTGTGTGTGTGTGTGTGTGTGTGTGTGTGTGTGTGTTTACATATATATATATATATATATATATATATATATATATATATATATATATATATATATATATATATATGTGTGTGTGTGTATATATATATATATATATATATATATATATATATATATACACAGATGATTGAGAAGAGATGAGTTCGAATTCCAATCGTTTTCGTTACATTCAATTACGTGCAAATAACTTTGAAAATGTAGCAAACCATGTGTTCTCGTTAACCCCAAATATGGCCAAATAACAGGACAAACTTGACCCTGAAACCTTTGGCGAAACTAGTCTATTCGAAGAAGAACACTTAATTCAAAACATGAGGAAGGTCGTGTGTGACACCTTGTCACACACTATGAGGTTTCTGAATTAGGCTCTCAAAAAAGTACGGTTAATCCAACAGTAGCATCCATATTATCAAATCATATATGTGGATAATCTGGCCGTTCGTTTCTAAAAAATTACCTGTTGTAGATTCATATGTCGATCGAAAACATTGCGAGAGTACTGTTTATATATATATATATATATATATATATATATATATATATATATATATATATATATTTCTGAGATGAGGTATTATGTACATTAGTTACATTATTTACATTATTCGGACTACTGTCCTCATCTTTGTCGCCATATTTATCACAACGTTTCGGCCGTTGTACGCTCCGGCCTTCTTCAGGTGGTTGGAATGTCGAACTGAACCTCAAGGACACATGGTACAGTGGATAAAGGCGTTAGTTAGATCCAGTGACAAGACCCAAAGAGTGTGAGTTCAATACCCGGTTAAGGCAGTGGAGAACTTTCAGAGGGAAAATTCACAGGAGATAACTGATAGCTGACACCCATCACACATGGCACATGGAACTAGAACAGTCTACCCCAGTAAGCGAAACAAAGGGTCCAGGTCGACATTCTAACCACCTGAAGAAGGCCGGAGCGTACAACGGTCGAAACGTTGTGATATATATGGCGACAAAGATGAGGACAATAGTCCGAATAATATATATATATATATATATATATATATATATATATATATTAATGCATGTTTCATTAAATAATATAGACAAGTTTTGTCTATTTATTTTAAGTAAGTTCCTTTCATATTTTCTAATAAGCTTAATCACATTATCGTTGAAAGACGCAAGGAAACACCATATTGATACATGTTTAAATCCAATCTAAGCTTTCGGCTTATACAAGCCATTATCAAAGATGACAATTTCAATAAATCAAACAACACATGGACGCAACAACAATGATAGTCCGACCTTGCTGCATGAAAATTTCAAGTAAACGAGAAACTCGTATATGGGAGACGCGGAAGTGAAAATCGCGTCGCATCTCGTGACGTCACGCATGACTACGCTAGAGTGAAAAACGAGAAGTATTAAGTATGTGAAGCCGTTGGTATAAAGCAATGGCTTTTGTTATAGATTATAGGAATTTAAGGATATTTGTGGAGATTTCATAGTTTATTTTTTTCAGGTTAGGTTTCAACTGTTTCATGTATAAAGCTTCAAGAATTTTTAATTAATGTTTATTGTTTTCATATTTTAGTATAGTTGTGTTGTCAACAAGGATTTTACTGAACTGAGTACGCGACCAGGCATGTTGTTTTAAATGCCTAAAAATGTTAGAATTATCATTTAAATGTAGAGTCAAACGACGTGAAAGCGAGTTTGTGGTGTGACCAACATAAATATTATTTAATCTGCTGGAGATATAATCTTCCAAAGGGCACTTGAATTTGTAAACTATGTTGGTTTTCTGCAAATCGTTAACGGGGAGTGGGGGAAGAATTATTGCGAATAGTTAAGTTGGATATACTAGATTTAGTGTAGTATATGATCAACCTAATTTTTTTGCTAGGGTCTGATGTGCATATATTAGTATTTACTATTTTTTTTAGTATATTTTCATCTTGTTTATAATTAGTATGCATTTGACTGCGATAAAGAGATTAATATGTTTGGAATTAGTTGAAGCAGTATTATGTTCTCTTTGCGTAGCATTAAGTCTTCTAAGAAAGCATTTGATTTGTTCATCAACTATATAGTTTGGAAAGTTATTATTAATAAGTGTTGGTTTTATATTTTTAGTTTACTATAAAATATATATATATATATATATATATATATTCCATATAATAATTATTAGTGTTCACTTATTTATATATGTCCTGCTTCATCTTTAGTGGGAAGGGAGGTAAAACAACATAAAAAGTTAGTCAATGTATGTGTGATTACTTCCCTTGTTCGTTTTTATAAGCTACACAAAATATGTAGAATTAAAATATTTATCTGCACATAAAGAAAGTATTTCCTACGGAAAATTAACCGTTGCTTTTCCCCAACGTTTCTTCATTGCAGTCATATTTGTTCAAGCCTTTTATATGAGGCACTCAATAACCGTTGTCTATTCTTGATCGACTTGTTTCATCTTGGTTAGAAATAGGCTTTGTCAATTGTTGCTGCTTTAATGCATATAAGTGAACGCCATTGCGCAGCCGGTATAGCGTTTATATGTCACGTATATAATGCGTTAAAAATCCATGCGCCGATAGCCTAGGGGTAAGAGTTTCTGGCTGATGTAAAATCGGTCCAGTTTCGATCCCGGTTTGAAGCAATTGGATGTCTAGTCACACTGATGAGCTGTCATACAGCGAAACGGTCAATCTGTGGATGACTATACACACGCGCGCGCGCACACACACACACACACACACACACATATATATATATATATATATATATATTCGTTGAAATTCAAAGAAAAGAAAAATGTTATTTACTTTTTCCAACATACTTAATTTTTTTCCGTTTGATGGAAATAAAAGATGCAAAAATTGTCCTTATTATTTATGGTTCGTTGTCCCAAGCACTTTCGGATATTTCTTTGGCCAAGGAGGTTTGTTTTAATTGGTGTTAGTTTCCTTTCTCGTTTGTTTAAGATGTAGTTTCGTGCTGTTTGAATAGTAGCGTTTATTCTGAGCTTCGCGAATTAAGCATGGATGAAAATCAAGTTGGCCTCATTGTATATTAAAATACAAAACATTCAACACACCACTTCCACTGCTGAATAAGGTCAAATTTACACTGGGTGCCTGGTGTATTATTCTTATTTTATTCAAGATGTAAGATTGTTGGAAACTAAATAAAAATCAAATCAAATATGACCATGGCGACAAAATGCTGACGGTTTTCGTAAATTGAAACATATCCATTCTATATATATATATATATATATATATATATATGTTGTGACCTAGTAAATGGTTAAAGAAAAAACAAATAAAGTGCTGCAGACACATGATATATTAAACAATAATCACAATAGTAGAGTTTTACGCGACTAGTGAGTGGGTTTCGGTTGACCCAGCGTTCAAACTATTCGACTGTTCCATCTAAGGCTTTCTCTCCTACTAATATTATAGTAGGCGGAAGAGTCCAACATAGACTCTTTAGAGGGAGGACAAACAACAATATATATATATATATATATATATATATATATATATTGTGTTAACACGAAGTTACTAGTCATCGTGACCCAGGGTTTGTGTTCTGGCCTTGTTTAGATTGCTCATCTTGCTAGATAACACGCTCTCTCCCAGACACTATAACTAAGGTCTGCTCAGCATAGTTGTAATATAAAATATATAATAAGAAATAATAAAAAATAAAAAGCTTAGTCGTAGTGTCTTTTCAGTTGACTTCAATTAAATCGGCATAAAAGAATTGTTGTTACATATATACACATTACTTTTCAAAAGTTTGGAGCTACCCTCCAAAATTGGCATGGAAGGAACTTTATAGAAAGGGGAAGAAATAATGAAAAAGTGCTTTTGGAGTCATTTAAAAACGAATGGAATCAATTATCAAACTTATACTTTAAGAAACTTTTGCAACGAATGACAAAAATTTGTGCTGCAGTAATCAAGTAGAATATTTTGATACAAGCAAAATTTAGTTATAAATGCGTTTTTTTTTTCTCTTTGTCATAATAAAATTTATAATGAAAAAAGCATGTCTCACTTTATCATTATTATTATTATTATTATAACGTTTTATTATAAAATCAATTCTATTGCATAACTATAAGATATTGACAAAAGAGAGCATGGCGTATATTTAATCGCCATCAACGACGGGTGACCCAAAAGTAACCGGAATTGTGTCATATAATTTTATTCGTTTATCGTTGCATGTTTATATTCTTATCATCTTCAAAGTATTCCCCATTTGAGCAAAGGACCGGTCAAGACGTGTTTTCAACTCTTTAAAGCAGTCCTGGAACTCTAGTGAAGTTATGTTTTTTAATTACTCCGTTGTTTTCTTCTTAACCTCTTCCGCATCTAGAAAACGTTTTCCTTTGAAGTCTTTCTTCATTCGAGGGAACAAAAAAAAAGTCGCAGTGCGGGGGGGTGCGAATTCGGGTCAATAGGGAGGATGTGGAAGTGGGGTCATGCCATTCTTGGTCAGAAACTGTCTCCCACTTAAGGCGGTGTGCGCTGGCGCATTGTCGTGATGCAACCACCACCCTCCACTTTGCCACAAGTCAGGACGTTTTCGTCTCACCTTGTCTTGCAAATGCTTCAGGACTTTCAAATAAAAAGCCTGGTTAACAGTCTGACCCGAAAGAACTAATTCTTTGTGGAGAATTCCTTTCACATCAAAGAAACAAGTCAGCATCGTCTTGACATTAGAATTGACGCTCTTTTTGGGGGTCGTGGTGACGTTGGATGCTTCCACTGACTTGATTGCCGCTTCGTTTCCGGGTTGTAACCATATCACCAGCTTTCGTCACCATTGATGACGTTCGAAAAAAGATCTGGATCAACTTCCAACTGTTCTTTCAGTTTACAACAGGCGTCCTTTCAGCCATGGTAAAAATAGACGAAAAGGCGTGAAACACTTCAAAAACAAATGTGAACCACGGAGCTATACGTCTTCCCCAGATGACACCAGTTAGCACACTGATGTCTGAGTGTTGCCTCATGTAGCATCTAGCGGTGGAAGTCTGAACTACTACGGCGTTGTCACACAGAAAAAGATTCCGGTTACTTTTGGATGCCTCGTATATCTCTAAAATATCAACAAAATAAAGCGTGACGTATATTTAATAAACTCAGCAAAACAAAAAAAGCTGAGGTATATCTAAAAATGCCAACAGCAAATCAATGTTTGTGTGTTTCTCAAGCATATCATCGAGCAAAAGGCTGACACGTACTTAAACATCGACAAATCAAAACTACCATGTACTTTAATGTCATCATCAAATTCATGTCTGCATCAAAATAGCTTTACTATAATTAACGATTACCGAAAAATATCAAAGAGAATGTGTCGATTTTCATCTCAAGGGAATTCGCAGATTTGACTTTAACATTATCGAATATATATATACAAAAGAATATTTAATGGAAACTAGCAGAATCAAGGAGAAAATAAAAAGACCGTTTAAAACAAAAACAAAAAAACTCAAAAGATTACCCATAACGACGGTGAGGAACGAACATTATCAAAATCAGCTAAGAGCCACAAAAGCAGTTATTTCTGCGTAATTAGCTATGCATTTAATACCGTTCCCGTAACAATGATAGTCCTCGGTATGACGATAAACTACATTCGGCAGCAAGGCCTCTGGTGGGGAAATTGGAGGTTTTGAGGAGCGTAAAACCCCCTAATTAATTACTGCTGTTCCCAGATACACCTGACCCGGGGCGTTAACACGTGTTAGGGTCCTACCTATGAGCAAATAGTGACCCCCCCGCTACCAACAAAAAATTGTATGAAAGTATATAAATACATTTTTATAGTAAAAAATACCAGCAATATATATTATATAAAAAAATTACCTGTGACACATATTTATAGTAAAATTACCTACAATTTAACTTTAAAACAAAATGTCCAGCAGTACATTTTTATAGTAGATTACCAAAAATACATTTTATAGCAAAATGACCAGCAATATATTTTATAGCAAAATGACCAGCAATATATTTTATAGCAAAATGACCAGCAATAAATTTTATAGCAAAATGACCAGCAATATATTTTATAGCAAAATGACCAGCAATACATTTTATAGCAAAATGACCAACAATAAATTTTATAGCAAAATGACCAGCAATACATTTTATAGCAAAATGACCAACAATAAATTTTATAGCAAAATGACCAGCAATACATTTTATAGCAAAATGACCAGCAATTTGTATTTGTAGTTGAAGCCATAAAATTGTGTGCAACATTTTTAGATTTCGGAATTAAATAATCCATACGGTTGTTTTGTGACGTACTTTGGTCGTTAATGATTAAGTATAACTCAAGACTTCAATGTTAAAATAAAACAGTATTTAATTACAACCGCAAATAAATACTTAACAAAAACAAAGAAGTAAAAGTCAACTAAAGATAATTAAATATTTCAGTGAATACCTTGTTAGTAGAGTGGCTAAACTTATCGTCCAGTAAATCCTAAATCAAAACCCAACACATCGTTCTGTTGTCCTCATGTTTTTGCTATATTTTTATGATGTCAATGAACACTTGTTGTCACTTTCACAATACTTGTAGTAGAACCTTTGTAATCGCAGATACAACTATATAACACCATTGATCAATACTAGTGTCAGACATCTTTGAATAATACATGCACTAATAGTATTTGCTTGATAATGATCACTTGGAAAGTAACCTCCAAAAAGTAATCTGTGTAGTGATTAGTATAAAGAATAATGAACTGTATAGTAATAAAGGATAGAATAGAAATACAGATGAATCTAGACATCATGTGACTTCCTATATATGTGTTTCCTTTATGGTCACATGATCCAATTAATTTAATAATGGGATTGCCTCTGTTTGCTCACTGGCAATCTATGTTCAAACGTTTATTCCTATCTGACAGTAAGGAAAATGTGTTGGGATCTCTGATGATAAGAGGGGCTATAAATCAAATTATCTTATCCCATTTGATGACCAGAAAGTGTCTCTCTGCCTGTTTGTTTTATATATATAGGTGGCATGATCGAGGAGGCCAACGACATCATATCAACTCGTTGCCACTTTTGTAATGTCAACGAATACACGATGTCATTTTCGCAATACTCGTTGTAGTAAAAGATTTTGTAATCGCAGATACCACTATAGAACGCCGTTGAACAATACCGGTGTCAGACGCCTTGGAATAATCTCGCACTAATAGTCAGTTAGACAGTTATGTGCCATGCGTGATATACGCTTAGACGATCATGTATATTTCGATACATGACTGACGAGGCAGATTTTTAGTAGGTTGCAATTTCTTTCTGCGGTAGACCAGTTGGCACCCAAGGCTATAGAACCCGGTTTGTCCTGCTATTAAGGGACTGAAAAAATTCGTTAGATAAAAGAAAAGATTACTGAATTGTTACATAACATCAGTCCTGTTATTTACACTATTTACATTCTTCTGACTTCTATGATATTCACGACGTTTCGGTCGCTGTGCGTCTTGAGGTGATTGGGTGGGGAGAAGAGGATTCATACTTTTCGCAAGGGTAAGTGAATGTAATGGAGCTGAATGAATTTCGAACTCGGCTCCCCGATTCCTCAATGCGAGCCGCTATCCAGTACTCCAGCGTCTCGATAATACTCGCTTGAATAGTAATCCGTATATTGATCTGAACAGAGAAATAGCATAGTGAATAGAGTGGAGAATAGCGACCCGTATATTAATAGAGGATAGACTAGAAATGGAGATCAATCAAGACGTCACGTGACTTGCTATATATATATATATGTGTGTGTTTCCTCGATGGTCACTTGCCCTACTTAATTCAATAATGGGATCGCCTGCGTTTGCTCACTAGCGATCTATGTTCAAACTCGGCAGCGACACTTTATTCCTATATTACATATATTCATGACGTTTCAGTCGTTGTATGCTCCGGGCATCTTCGGTGGACGAAATAAATGGTTCTGTTCATAATTCCAATCACCTGAAGACGCGCAACGGCCGAAAAGTCGTGAATATCAAAGCAGTAAAAAGAATGTAAATAGTGTAAATAACAGGACTGAGATTATGTAACAATCCAGTACTCTTTTCTCTTATCTAACGAATTTTTTCAGTCCCTTAATACTCTGATTAGCTTTTGAGATACAATAATAATAACGTCGAAATTTATACATTACTGCATAAAAAAATAATTTTTTATCTGTTTTTGCCTAATCTATCTTTCTTGTTAATGGTATTTTGTGGCCGGTGGATGCTAAGTTTTATGACACCACTCTCTAAATTGTACACCAAATAGTTTCAGAAGCGTAGTCGGAGTTAATTAAATCAAAGGAATGTGTGAAAGTCACTAATTATTAAATCAAGAAGGGGGCTCCAAACATTTTAGTCTCTGGTATAATTGAATCAGACCCCGTCAATTGGTTTATATTCTATTCTGAGATTTCAAACGTCTGCTTATGTACGAGGGGAAGACAACGCCAGAGAATGCGAAACAAAAATGCGATGGAAAGAATAAGAACTGCATAAAGAATGAACGGAGACAAGAGAAGGAAATAAAACGAATTACAAACGAAAAGAACAAAAAGAGAAAATGAAGAATTTGAAGTAAAGAAAAAAAAATGAATGAATAAGCGGACGAAATATTGCAAATGGTAATTAAAGAAAAAGAAAATAATGCGAAAATTCGAGAAAGAAAATATGCGATTAGCAGCACTATTAGAAAACAAAAGAAGCAAATATGGCGGTAGATCAAAGGGAAAATGAAAGAAAGTTAATAAAATTAGCAAAAGAAAGAAAGAAAGAAAGAAAGAAAGAAAGAAAGAACGAAGGGGAGGGGAAAACATCTTCACCATCAGATGAAAAACATGTCATGTGAGAGCAACAACAATTCTAAGATAACGATGTCTATACAAAATTAAATGGCTTTGTGGCTTCGCAATTTTACGGAAGAAAATATTAAGACAAAACTTTGTCTTAATTTACTCAATATCTTTAATGTGTATCCAGCCATTCGACTAATTTACAAGTATTATATATATATTTTTTTTTGGTAGTGGCGGTGGGGGGAGTAATACTTTTAGAAGATAAATGGTAACTTTTAAATTTTTTGAAATATGTTCCATTTTCTATCATATATTCTATGACCTTTGCGAGAATGTGATTCAACATTCAAATAAGGAACTGAGTGACTTTTAAACTATTACTACTTAAACACATATACGTAGATACATAAATAAGTTCGTACCCGTAGTAAAGCATCTTAGTATACAAATCTATTAAGATGGGTAGCTAATCCCTGTTGCCGACGCCTGCTCAGGCACATTTGTATTTCTTTAAAAGCCACAGAGCCCACCTATTATTTATAACAAACTGCCCTTAGAGTTTCGGAACGAGATCGCATAATCGGGTGTAATTAGCTGTTTAAACACAGCTCGTGCACACAACCATTTCCCTTACAAGGCTTCGGCCAACAAATGGAATGGTTCTCAGACACTTCCCAACGGTTCCACAAGTTGAGATTATCTCCCCAGGTCAATACCATCCAGAATTGATCTCACTGACAATTTGACCATGCTAAAATTTGAACCCGAGGATCGTAGTCGCAATGGTAACATTCGGCAGTAATGCGTCTATTTACTCGTTCCGCTGTTCATGTCTTCAGGACAATGGCTGAGTGGATAAAAACAGTGGTTTGATAGTTTGGTGACACAGTGGTTTTAAGTTCAATTCCTGGGTCAGGTAGTGTGTATTTGCACAGTGGACCTGGCAATAAGTTAGCAATATTAAATAAAAATAAGAACTAGACGATAATAGAATGTGATTAAATAAAGGTTCAATTCAGAAATCTATGTTATCCAGATCTATATCTATCTGAGGAAGACCGGGAGCTACAACGACCGAAACGTTGTGATGGACAATATTCTAAATAAAAACAGTATAAATAATTATAACTCGTCATCCCATATATATATATATATATATATATATATATATATATATCATTGGCGACTACGGGGGCCGGACTTGTCGGGTTTAGCTTGAGTGAAACAGCATTCAAGTATATCTATTTCAAAGCAATAAAAATATTCCGTAGTGCGCCATTTTTCATTCTTGACTTCAGCTGGATTCAAAAATAATTGTTCTAACTCCGTGCCTCAAAATATTTGCCGAAATACAT
The DNA here is from genome assembly GCA_903632075.3 of Acanthosepion pharaonis. Taxonomy (NCBI): domain Eukaryota; kingdom Metazoa; phylum Mollusca; class Cephalopoda; order Sepiida; family Sepiidae; genus Acanthosepion; species Acanthosepion pharaonis. The sequence continues at coordinate 1,053,692 of CAHIKZ030003505.1, forward strand.
TTCGTTGATATTGTTCATAGTAAAGAAAAAAAGAGTGAACAAAGAAAGAAAATCAAAAACAAAGTAAAAAGTAAATAAAGTAAAAGAATGAAATAAAACTGATATGGCTAATCGGGCTGAGTATGTCTGAGCCTGATCGAAGCTGGAGACATACTTAATAGGCAATGTATTTCTTCCTCTAATTTTATAAATAATGTTTTAAAAATCTCTAATGACTCGTATGTCCTGATTTTCAAAGAAAACATTTGTATTTCAACTTATTTATTTCAAAAGTACATTTTATATAATGTATATCGTACAGTTTTTTTTATCGGAATGTATCTTTTCAGAAAGGGTAAATTAAATTTAGCCCGACCTTAAATTCGGCGAAAATCAAATAAAGTGGCAACCTCAACTCGCCGACTGGAGGTTTAAAGTGAGGAGTGCGACTAGGACCGTGTTGAGAAAATATGATATCAGTCAGCAGTAAATAACATACAATAAAAAACACATATATATTTGATGTTCTAGTTTCTATAAAAATGACAATGGTAACTACTGAAATTAAACATAAGGAATAAATAAACTGCTAAGACACGTGTCTGGGCCAAAAATGCGCATTAAAAAAATCTGGCAGTTAATGCCAGATGTCAAGTATGAAATAGCAATTTCAAACATGCAGGACCTATTGAAATCAACAGGGTAGAGGGAAAACAAATTAGCTGCATAATCATTTTATTTAAATGGATGATATACATGAGATATTTTCAGAACTAAACAAGGGAGGTAAGTAATATATGTAATTCTGGCAATTTTGTTATATGCTCATAAGTGTCCGAAAGAGACTCAGCGCAGTTTTGTCTCCAAAAGTCACCACCTGATGAACATGAGTAGTTGCTACTGAATTTACGCTTCTGTTTTAAGTATTTTGTTTTAATCAGTACTGTTAAAAACATCTCTGCATCAGATTGCGCTAATTTTTTATGGTGACATATTAACAAGCATGACCTAAGCTGCTTGGCTGATTTTTTTTTTTTTTTTTTGAATCGCCATAGTAGATAATATAAAAAAATGACGGCTGAAATGTTTGGGACATATAATGAGGAAAGAGAATGTCATGCTCACAGGTTATTTTAAAATCAAAAGAGGCAGAGCGAAGCAATTAGTAAGCTACCTAAATTGGTCAGGCAAATAGACTGGGAGGGATAGAAAAAGAAAAACATTAATATTATTACAAACATTTAAGTGAATTGTAGTTTAATTTTGAATTTGAAATTAAATTCAGATTAACATTTAAGATCGAATTTTTTTTTAACGGATTAAAATGAGAAATTTATTTATTAAAAAAAAGTTTGAACAAATTAACTATAAACAATATTTATTCTATCCTCTTCCAGCCGCAATGATAGAGAAAGCATTACCTCGCACTATCGCCACTGAGACACGCTGCAAGAGAAACTCCGTTTCCCGAGGCTCATCCCTTAATCGAGACGACATCGAGCCAATCCTCCGAAGGAACGCCATCGAACGAAGGCCAATAAACCCAGAAGTCCCCACTGCCACAGGAGTAAAAAAAAATATCTATCAGCAAGAGAAAAATATTTAACTATATTTTTTATCTCTGTGTCCCGGGCGACGGATCCCGGCTCAAGCGCGGACTTGATCAAATTACCGGTGGAAAATGTATCCGCACAGGTCGCATCCCAAATAAACGACTTCCCCATTTTAAAGGGAAAATGGTAATGTCATCCGTCCGCTTTCCATCACCACGGTTGAGGCCGACGGATTCGATTTGGGAAGGGAAAATAAGATTGAAAATAAGGTAAGAAATAATAAATACAAATTCTTTAAAAACGTAAGTAAACAACAAAGGGCGTGTCTCTATTTCTGAGATGAGGTATTATGCACACTACTTATCTTTGTCGCCATATTTATTACAAAGTTCCAGCCATTGTACGCTCCGGCCTTCTTCAGGTGGCTAGAATACCGAACTGAACCCTTTATTTCGCTCACTGGGGTAGACTGTTCTAGTTCCACGTGCCTCAAGGATACATGTCACAGTGGATAAAGGCGTTAGTTAGATCCAATGACAGGACCCAAAGAGTGTGAATTCAATACACGGTTAAGGTAAGGTAGAACTTGGAGAAGGGGATTAACAGGAGATAAGTGACATCCATTAAATATGGCGACAAAGATGAGGACAATAGTCCGAAAAATGGAAATAGTGTACAAAAAGGGGGTTAGGAAATCAAGAAGGGAATCTTTATTTTTTCCCAAAAATCAAGAGAGTAATTGATAATAATATTAATAAACTAACTAAAACTAATGTCATCAAGAACAAAGTATGACAGGATAAAATAAAATAATGTACAGTAATAATATAATCAACAGGACAGAGCGAAACCAAATGACCTGCTTAACCATTTTGTTTAAATGGATGGTATACATGAGGTATTTTCAGAACTACTACTACTACTACTACTACTGCTGCTAATAATAATAATAATAATAACAACAACAACAACAGTACATATCAATTCAAAGAAAATGGTTTTAAATAAAATAATTAAAATGAAGTAAAATAGAATAAAAGCCTTATATAGAAACATATAAATATGCAAATAAACACGTTAAAATTTTGGTTCTGAATTTGAAGTTCAGCCCGGTATAGGAAATTGTGGAGAGCCTTGATCGTCCAAGTCCCGAATGGAAACAGCACTTGAAAGATTTCTATACGGTTCTGCTAGATGGATCCACGTGTCCCCGAAAGTAATTTATGCAAAAGTAAACGTGACGAAACTCAATGGCATTTCGAAATTTCCTATCCGTCCAACATGGAAATCCAGCAACGCCGCTCCCGTCATGCACCTGTAAATGTCATCTATCATTCTACCGGATCAGAGGGGGAATAAATTTATAAAGCTTCACGATTAACTCGATTCACTGTCGTTGAGCGAGAGTCTTATGAACAGATCGAAATGATCGGGAAAAAAAGTCAATTGAACAACTTGTCAATTTTTTTCTCAAAATTGGTTCGAAATCTTTAGAATAAATGACGAATCGGAATTTATTACTTATCGATTTAAAGAGTAAATTAGATATATTTTTTTTACTCCATTCTCCAGCTGCAGGTTCTATTTTTATTACACTTTTGCACTTCCGTACTTTGCTTCATGACTACAATTTAGCTCTCACTATTTCTCACCCAAGATCTTGCAAATCAATATTTACCCTAAGCTTCGTTATAATTTGTTGATACGTTTAACTTTAATATTTACTGAACAGCCTACGGTCACATGACAAAATTTCTTTTTATTTAATTCTTATTTTATTCTACGTGTGTTTATCCATAAAACTCATTATTATAGAAATTAGTATAGCGTGAATCAGATCTGTTAACTTTTGTTAAAGTTCCAAAGTGCACGTATTGCCGACATATTTTCCAAGACACATTACCATAATCAAAACTTGTGTCATGCGTAAGACGATAAACTACATCCGGGCCCTGATCAGGAGGTTTTGAGGAGCGTGGATCCACCTCTTAATTGCTGATTTCCCAGGTTTTCTCTGACCCGGAGCGGCAGCACCTGTTAGGGGTCCCAACTATAGAGAAATAGATGACACACAAAATGGGGTCAAAACACTATGAAAGTTTTTAAATAGGTTTTAATACCAGCAATATATTTTGGCAAAAATTATTAGCAGTAACGAATTTTTGAAGAAAAATTTATAACCAGCATTACATTTTTGTAAAAAAAAATATTACCAGCAATACATTTTTGAAAAAATATTACCAGCAATAGATTTTTGAAAAATTATTACCAGCAATACATTTTTGTAACAAAAAAAAAAAAATATTACCGGCAATACATTTTTCTAAAAAGAAATATTACCAGCAATACACTTTTGTGAAAAAAAAAAAATATTACCAGCAATACATTTTTGTAAAAATATTACCGGCAATACATATTTGAAAAAATATTACCAGCAATACATTTTTGAAAAAATATTACCAGCAATACATTTTTGTAATAAAAAATATTACCAGCAATACATTTTTGTAATAAAAAATATTACCAGCAATACATTTTTGTAAAAATATTACCAGCAATACATTTTTGAAAAAATATTACCAGCAATATATTTTTGTAAAAAATCATTTCCAGCAACACAGTTTTGAAAAAACATTACTAGCAATAAAAATCTTGTCGGCATTAAATAACCCATTGAGTTTGATATGGCGCAAAAAAAAAAAAATTCCTCGAATATTAGAAGCCGTCGATGTGTTTTTAATTTTATTACCAGAATACCCCGACCGATCATGTCAAATGTAGATTTTATAAAGTTATAAATGGTATAAACTTTTCATTGCAATAATTAGTCCGGTAGCTGTCTATTCGGAGACGGCAAATGTGTAAACTTTCAAATATAAATTGTGTTACCGTGCAAAATGCTGCGTTCAGAAGTAAATATATTCAGTTTAAATGGTCGTCGTTGCCCGCTCGCATCCGAGCATTTGGATCTCCCTATTCCCTTTCTACCCACCACTGGTGACGATGGCAGTGATGGCTGTGAAGGCCCAGGCTACTCCTGAAGAGTCGTCAGCCGGACACAGAGGAGTAGATATCTCTCGTATGAAACAAAAAATTGATAAATGGAGTTGTAAACGCATCCGGTGAGGAGTACGGATGAAGAGGGTGGATACGTTGTGACGTTCCGGGGCGGAAGCATTAGCGAGCTTGTCTAGTGAGGTGTCATTGGAGATGGGAAGTCGCTTTTTGACGAGCGTGAGAACTTGGCTGAAGATGTCGTCCAACTCCCGAACGTCCCTTTGTATATCCTTTTTGAGGTTCAAATCGGTTCCAGTTCTCATTTTGTTTCTTCAGGCGGAAGTGGGTGCTTTTGAGTGGAAATTCTGGATTGTATACTTTTTGTTTTTCTTTGAGTCTGACGGATTTTTAGTTCCGTTTTGGACGTTCGGGGCGTTCATATCCGGCTAGTGGTGGAAATTAGTATAGCATGAATCAAATGTGATGTTGGGAAGAATGTATCATAGTCAATCCAATACCTGACAATGAAAAGTTATCAAAAATAGATTTATGCAAAGCTTTCAGTATAAAATGTCTAAGATAAGATTGGATACTGCTACGGACGACAATTGGTATGTCTCCATTCACATAAATACAGTAGTAAATACTGTATGTTGGTCTGCAGGCGGAGATTCGTCTCCAGCTGTGCTGGTCAAACGCTCTGCTTCCAAGCAGAGAGGATCCACAGACGAGGGAAAGAGGTACAGAGTCAAGCAGCGCGTGGCATACTTGATGAGCTTCAGCAAATGGATTTGGGAGAAATAACAAAAAGACAAAACTTATTAAAAGCAACAAGGGACAGGAAGATGTGGAGGGCGATGATCGTCTACGAAGGGACGCAACGCATAAAAGAAGAAGAAGCAGATGGTGGTAGAACGAAGAAGAAACAATGAACATTTAAATCAATAAACAATTAACATAAAATACAATCAATAAAAAATCAGAGTAGATGTCTTTCGTATGAAAAAAGAGATAAGTGGAGTTGTAAACGACTTTCAGTGAGGCGTACGGAAGGAGAGGGTAGATGTGGCGTACTGGGGCGACGGCGTTGGCGAGCTAGTTTAGTCTGATGTCTTTGGTGATGGGAAGTCGCTTTTCGACGTGTGTGAGAACTTGGGTAAAGATGCCGTCCAACTCCCGAAAATCCCTTTGATGTCCTTTTTGAAGCTCAAATTGGCTCCAATTTTCATTTTGTTTCTTTAGGCAAGTGTGGGCGTTATTGGGTGGAAATTCTGGATTGTATTGTCTTTTTTTTTTCTTTGAGTGTGTGAGCAAACGGAAGCTATGCGCGGAGCCTCGTGCAGCTGACGGATTTTTAGTTCCGTTGTGGGCGTTCGGGGCGTTCATATCCGGCTAGTGGTGGAAATTAGTATAGCGTGAATCAGAAGAAAGATCTGATTTTGGGAAGAATGTAACATAGACGATCCAATACCTGACAATGAAAAGTTATCAAAAATAGATTTATGCAAAGCTTTCAGTATAAAAGATTGGATACATTATATAATATTTAGGAATACAGTCAGCTCGCATCCGAGCATCAGGATCCTCATTCTCTTTCCCCTTATTCCCTTTCTCCCTGCCACTGGTGGCGGTCGCGGTGATGGCTGTGAAGGCTCAGCTTACTCCTGAAGAGTCGTAAGCAGGAGTGTTGATGGTAGAAGCGGCTGGATGAGTTAGGCTCTCCTGAAAACACATCGTACATTATCTTCATGTTGATGGTTGGACTCGATAGTCTCAATAACCCCACTCCACCCCAGGAAAGCCGACTGACAGCAACGGTTTCCAATGTCTCTATGTTGATCCTTGAAGCATCGTTTTGGGCCTCCGCGTAGCATCTTGCCGCTGGCGACCTCTCTACACGGGATGATACGTGGGAGTCGAGTGGGACGCATTCTGGACACGTAAACTGTCCAGCGGAAACGATGTTGAAGAATGGTAACCTCGAGAGGTGAGTCATAAAAAATATTTAAAAGAGGTTTTGTTAACAGAGAGAAAAGGAAATAAACTCTCGTCATACAGATATAGATTTCAGTTCTATTCCAATTGTTTGCGTATCTAGGTTAACGCATACCTATGCATAGATGAATTTAATTGAAAACTTAAAAATATTTCTACCATTTTTTAAAAACTTTAAATGATGATTCTATTTCTTACCGAATAATTTACGAAAGATTTGATATTCTTGTAATTTTCAAAAGATTTGATATTCTTGTAATTTTCAAAAGATTTAATAATCTTGTAATTTTCAAAAGATTTAATAATCTTGTAATTTACGAAAGATTTAATAATCTTGTAATTTTCGAAAGATTTGATAATCTTGTAATTTTCAAAAGATTTAATAATCTTGTAATTTTCAAAAGATTTGATATTCTTGTAATTTTCAAAAAATTTAATATTCTTGTAATTTTCAAAAGATTTAATAATCTTGTATTTTTCGAAAGATTTAATAATCTTGTAATTTTCGAAAGATTTAATAATCTTGTAATTTTCAAAAGATTTAATAATCTTGTAATTTTCAAAAGATTTGATATTCTTGTAATTTTCAAAAAATTTAATAATCTTGTAATTTTCAAAAGATTTAATAATCTTGTAATTTTCAAAAGATTTAATAATCTTGTAATTTTCAAAAGATTTGATATTCTTGTAATTTTCAAAAGATTTAATAATCTTGTAATTTTCGAAAGATTTGATAATCTTGTAATTTTCAAAAGATTTAATAATCTTGTAATTTACGAAAGATTTAATAATCTTGTAATTTTCAAAAGATTTGATATTCTTGTAATTTTCAAAAGAAAGTAATTTACGAAAGATTTAATAATCTTGTAATTTTCGAAAGATTTGATAATCTTGTAATTTTCAAAAGATTTAATAATCTTGTAATTTTCGAAAGATTTGATATTCTTGTAATTTTCAAAAGATTTAATAATCTTGTAATTTTCAAAAGATTTGATAATCTTGTAATTTTCAAAAGATTTAATAACCTTGTAATTTTCGAAAGATTTGATAATCTTGTAATTTTCGAAAGATTTGATATTCTTGTAATTTTCAAAAGATTTAATAATCTTGTAATTTTCAAAAGATTTGATATTCTTGTAATTTTCAAAAGATTTAATAATCTTGTAATTTTCAAAAGATTTGATAATCTTGTAATTATCTACTTTTTTAAATTTTAAAAAAAAACAACATTAGTTTTGTTTTGACTCTGACTTTCTTTTATTGCTCAACCCAATGTAGTGAATGTCCAGACTGAGTCGGATAGGAATTTATTATTCCAATAGCATTTGATAATCAGTCAATTTGCGTGCGTATGTTTGTCTGTGCGTATGATAGTTTATACATTAAACGGTGCAAACACATAATAGTCGCTCACAGGGCACCTCGAGGTGGTGTAATGGTTAGCAAACTTGTCTTGCTAAAACATTTACGGCTGAGTAGTGAGTTCGATCCTCACTTGGTGCCCCATACTTTCGACCTTGTGCCACATGTAAGCTACGCTTGGAAAATCACTATAAGTCGCTCACACATAACGCAAAAACACGCCTATAGCTTACATACTCACATATAGAACCACATACAGCGTGTGACGTCTGTTATAATATTTATTTATTTATAATTATATAACGGTAGATTTGTAAAATTTAGAAGTCTATCATTTGAACATGCCTTGACTGTTGCTGTCATACCTGGTCTGGTTTTCCAACTATGAATTTAGCGATTATTTATAAAATACAAAGAATTTGCAATATTATTGGTCCTGACCTGGCATCTGCGCTTCAGTCATATTTCCACTGTCCTAGGAAGCTTCCTTGTGTCTTTTCTTTAAATATTTTCATGGCAATTGTACCGATGGGCTTTCCTTTCTGATATCTCGGCTTCGTGCATTTAAGCGCAGTACTAGATTTTCATCATTTTAATGTTGAAATGGCTAGATTTAACTAGTTTTTTCTCTTGCAATTTCTGGTTGTGGGATTCTCTCCCAGCTTCTTGCTTTCCAGGCAACTTTGATCTTCAAAAATTTAAATGCAATGTCAGTCGTCAACTTCTATCTTCGTAATTCTTATTATGCCATTGTTCTCGCTCCTTGATTATGTTTTCTTTTTCTCATATTCGCTCGTGATCAATAACAGGTGGCGTCGTAATGGCTTTATTGCCTTGCTTGTAGTTAAATTACATTTTTAAAAACAGTGTACACCTCCCAATGACTATGATATTTCTTTTAGTTTTATAGATTGCAAGTTGACTGCTGCTTGTAGTTTCACCATTTCCTCTATCATTTACAGAAGGGAGACGTTGGTGCCATGACAGAGTATCGTCATGAAACACACTCTGCGCGAAACTGAATAATATATCGGACAAAGAGTGCAAGGCCATTAGGAACAAGAAGAGTACGTAAATGTTTCAAAGATAAAACTGGACACCCCAGGGGGGCCATCAAGTGAATGCGCGATATGTGATCACAGCCCCGGGGCCGGTGGACAGGAATCGTAATCGATCGGTCCAGGGAAGATATCTTTCGCTTGGCGGTCATGTGGTGATGGGGAGGGGGACGTGGATAGCGAATGTATGCACTTAAGGATAACAGCAGATCATCAAGAACTGGTTAGGACTGACTTTGTTATCATTATTATTATACGAAATAAAAATAATATAGATATCTATCTAATCTCACTTTCTCCGTTTATTTCCCTTTACCTTACTCACACACACTCTAGATCACACTCGCTCTCTCTGACTCTCTCTCTCTCTCTCTCTCTCTGTATATATATATATATATATATATATATATATATATATATATATATATGGGGGCGCGTTCGCTCGCGAGTCTTTGTAGGATGTATAATAGTACCCAAAACAAAACTGCAGATGATGTGACAAAGTGTAAAAAAAAAACTTTAAATCGATGCGTTTCGACTACTTCTTCAGATTGGAATTATAAACAAAACTGAATGTAAGGAAAAGGAGGATAAGAGGGGTAACAAATTAAATTACCTTATCAAATTCGAGGAGCAGCGGCCAGAATATATATATATATATATATATATATATATATATATATATCTTATAAGATATTCCATTCGGACACATGTAAACCGCTACATCAATACATCTATGTTTCGATGCCTATCATAGCATCTCATCATAGTGATAAGACAATGGATGAGATTCTATAATGAGATACTATGATAGACATGGAAACATGGATACCTTGACGTAGCGGTTTACATATATTTGAATGTAATACCTTATGATAAAGAATTATATAAATCTCTATAGTGTAAAAAAAACAGCTCAATATTAAGTTACTGGCCTATTCAACATATATATATATATATATATATATATATATATATATATATATATATATTACGAAATGTATATAATATATTACATTAATTATACAGCTTAAGAGTTTCACATAAAGCAATTTTCAACTTTTGGAATTATTATATTTGTTTTTATTTTTATTTAAATTTTGGGTTGACACTGTTTTTTTTTTTTTTTTTTTGTTTTTTTTTTTTAATTTTCTGGTTTCCACGAAACATATTAGAGTTAGAATATTTAAATTAATTGTAGTTTAATTTCGAATTTGAAATTAAATTCAGATTAACATTTAAGATTGAAAATAAGGTTGGAAATAAAAAATACAAAAATTCAACATTAGGGAGACGCTGGTTTTGAAAACGTAAGTAAGAAAATGGAGGGCGTTAGAAAATCAAGGGTGGGCAACTCTATATTTTCCAAAAATTAAGATAGTAATTGATAATAATATTACTAACTAAAAGTAATGATATCAAGAAAAAGTATGATATGATAAAATAATATAATATACAGCAATATAAAATAATGTAAAATAAAATAAAATACAACAAAATGAAATAAAGTACTATCACTTATACTACTACTACTACTACTAATAATAATAATAATAATAATAATAACAGTACATATCAATGCAAAGAAAAATGACTTAAAATAAAATAAGAAAAATAAAGTAAAATGGAATAAAAGCCTTATATAGGAAAATATAAATATGCAAATAAACATGTTAAAATTTCGGTTCTGAATTTGACGTTTATCCCAATATAGGAAATTATGGAGAGCCTTGATCGCCCAAGCCCGGAATGGAAACGACACGCGAAAGATTTCTATAGGTCTCTGCTAGATGTATCCACGTGTCCCAGAAAGTAATTTATGCAAAAGTAAACGTACGAAACTCGATGGGATTTCGACTTTAAGCCCAGATCAACATTTGAGATTGAAAATAAGGTTGGAAATAAGAAATATGAATTCTAATTTAGAGAGATGCTGGTTTAATAACTAGAAATGGTGTTATAAAATCAAGGGGGGTTAACTCTATTTTCAGGCAATCAGTAAAGTAATTAATAATAATATTTAAAAATAAAAATAGTGATAACAGTTATAATAAAGTAATAAGATATGCCGCGATAAATTAAGATAAGATAAAATAAAATGAAAGCCATATATAGGAACTTGTAAAGTTGCAAAGAAATAGATAAATATATGAATAATTAAGGCAAAAAAATGAATAATCGGATAAAAATAATGAATCCAAATAAATGAGTAAATAAACACGTTTCTGACAGTAACACTAAAGGTGAAAGAAATAACAAACAAAGCAAAAATTTATATAAATTTTAAACTAAAAATGGCAGTGATAAGATAATGGAAAAAATGGAAATCCAAAAATGTTAAATGCCTTATTGTCTAAAATTAACAATACCTGTACTATAAAGGTCGTCAGAAAGAAAACTAAAAAAAAATAATAATATCAATACTAGTACATATGTACGCATGGTTCGGCTTCACCATATTAATCTGGGTGTTTGAGTGAAAACTTGGATATCTGGGCAGGTGCTAATCAAATCAATTTGTTTAACAGTTTAGGATTCTTTGTATATTTTTCAGGATTATTAATTTTTCAGAGGGACATAAGTTACCTTTATCGCCGTTCCCTCTGAAGGGCTTAACTTTCGCTACTAATTCCCAGGTGATAATTGGGTTTTTATTCTCCTTTTTTAGCTTCCAGAAAAATTTAGATAGGGCAATGCTGTTTCAATATTTGATATTGCAAAATATCATTCGGTGGTGATAAAAACACGATTTCCAATTGTTTTCCGTAGAGCCCAAGTAAAACTTGACATCATCACCATGTTTGATTTCAGCTTTATAAACTAACGATTTGGACATACATTTACCGTTTAATGGGAAGGGTTTGTTATTCCTGCAATTGCAGTTATTAATTAAGGGGATGTTGTTGCTTTGAAGGTTGTTGAAATGCTTGTTTAGAATGCAATTGCTGTGTCGAGCTATATATTGCTCGATGTTTATAGCACAACTCTAGATAACTTGGATGTTATTTTTGTTGACATCTTATTAAATGTTGGGGAATGACTCAAGTGCTTGTGGATGTAAAAAAAAAAGTATGCATGTTTCATTGAAAATGACTGACAAGGTGTGGTGGTTGAGTTTTTTTTTTATATAATTTCACATGTGGTCCTATAATTGTCTTCTCCAGGACATAAATTATATAAAAATTGTCCGGATGTTTTCCAAGCGGTTTCTGCTATACTTTTACTAGCCATTATCAATGATTAATTTTATTTTACTTTTAACTGAATATATGCTTTGTTTTATGTATCTATCTAAAGTTAAAAGAATCTTTTATTTTCCGAAAACGGATATCACATTGTGGCCGTGTTCATAGTTGTTATTGTTGAGTGTTGGATTTATTTTTTATTAACTCATTAACTGCCAAATTTTTTAATGCGCATTTTTGGCTCAGACAGGTGTCTTAGAAGTTTATTTATTCCTCATGTTTAATTTCAGTAGTTACCATTGTCATTTTTATAGAAACTAGAACATCAAATATATGTGTGTATAAAACATCAAAAAATAATATTGATTCAAAATAGTCATTATTTTTCTACTCGTGAAATGTAAAATTATGACAGAAAGTGTCTTCTTACGACTAATAATAAAAACTTTAAAGGCTAAGTGTTGTAAAAGATACCTCTGCAAATGCAATGTATGTAAGCAATTCAGCAAAAATACGAGGAATAACGTGAAGTGAGATTAATTTTAACAGATCCCCAAATGGGGCTCATGGCAGCTAATTGGTTAATAATGCTTCCATTATTTTTAGTCATTGTATACATGTGAATGATGTTATTATCAACGACTATGTTACGGATAGAGTTTGGTAGGTCTCCATGTGTATTTAAATGAGACCTAATTGAGAGATGTAACGTGAGTCATCTTGTTAAACATTTTGTAGTATAAATCAGTATAATTATTTACAAATTTCGCTTGATCAGGAACACAGATCCTTAAAGGACATGTATATTCGTAAATAGCACTGGTTCTCTGTAATCTAGAACTTGAAGGTGAAATATTATTTTTTATAATGAGGTTAGCGGTTTTAAATTTTTTAAATGATTCATTTAATTCTCTTCTTTTGTCGACTGTAGTTAGATATATCTTTATAATGTTTCTAAATTCATCTTGCTTATAGTTACTCGGCACATGATTTTTATAGAAAATGTTAATATTATTATTTTTTTCTGTATGTTTTGTGTTGCTATTGGTTACCTTAGAAAACAGTCTAATATGGTAATCTATAAGATGGTTAGGAAAACCGTTATTAACAAGCGTTTCTTACATGATATTACGTTCTTTAAAAACAAAAGAAACGAAAGGATGAATGAAGGAAATTTTGATAACACTTATTTTATATCTAATAGGCTAGTAAAATTAAGATGGCATGAGTTTTTATATAACTTAAGTCCTGGAAAGAAAAAAATATATACGAAACATAAGACATTATATAAAAACTCAAGCACAATACCTTGTCAGTTGTTTTCAACGAAACATAAATAAAAGAGAATTGCTGTCCAAATACACAACAAATATATATATATAATATATATATTTTTATATATATATATATATATATATATATATATATATATATATATATATATATATATGCCATTCCTTTTTTTCTTTTCTTTTTTCGCTAGAAGCTTGTATACCGCATTGTGCAACTATTGTGATAAGTGTTGATATCGTGTAGGGGTATTTATATAAAATATGTCCTTTTCATTCTTTCCCGGTCTTTACATCTTTCTTTCTCCTTTTTAATAGAGTCATGGTTATGCATATAAAAGTGTCTTGGGATGGAATATCCATTTGCTTTGATAAAGCCCCTCACAGGACGAAAAGCTTCTGCTAAAATAAGTTATTCTTTTGTCTCTATTCATATTGTCCTCTTACAAGTATACTCTGATTTTCACACACACACACATATTTGTGTGCGTGTCTGTCTGTGCGTATGTGTGTGTGTGTGTGTGTGTTTAATTTCTCGGATATTCAGGCCATTAAATTTAATCAATACTGTTATTATAAACAGAGCATTTACTTAAATAATTTTATCTATAAAATAGCGCATGAACAGAAAATATATTAATGCATATATTAATATAAATTGTATATATATATATATATATATATATATATATATATATATATATATATATATATATATATATATATATATTAATATATTGTATATATATAAATATAGATAGATAGATAGATAGATAGATATTATATTTCGCTCACTCTCTCTCGATATATATATGATTAAATTTGAAGGTTTTAGCTTTGGTTCTTGAAACATGCCAATTCCTGTGTAGTGAAGGAACCATATTTTTAAATCAGTTAATTTATAAAATTTATGTTCTGTAAATTTACAGTGAGCACTGTTTTGTAAAAATAAAAATAAGAATATCAATTAAGAACACCAGATTATATATCTTACTGTTCTTTCTTTTTATTACAAATATATATATATATATATATATATATATATATATATATATATATATATATATATGGGGGCGTTATTGAAACAATGCTCGATTTTATATAACAGACCTATAAAAGTATATATATTAATGAATAAAGAATATATATTAATGAATATACATATCCTACATCGTTTGCAATACTCGGAGTTTCATGCCAAACGCAATCTTCAGTTGCTAAGTGTCTACTGACCGTTATTTAATTGAAAAATATATCAGTTTATCGTAATGCTGGCGTAGTTAAGCATTATTTGTATAGTGATATAAGCTTTTTCAAAATTTAAAAAAAATATTTAAAAAAATTAATTATTTTTCTCAAGATATTAAATCTAGCAACTAAACCAAGCGGTATTAGCATATGAACATAGAAGATAAGTAATTATTAATTTAATTTTAGAGTGAAAATATTAAATTAAATTATATAAATTATTAATCATTAATAATGGAGGGAAGTTAAGTTAATTTAAATTGATTAAAAGTCGTAAAATTATTAGAGTAAAATATATAATAATAAAAAAATTATAAATATATATATAAAATAGATTAATATATACATTTATATAAGTAAATAAATACTCAATGACCCACTTGTAAATAGCGAATGAGGATGAAAAATTGGAACACGGTCAAAATAGATTTTATCTGTAAATAAATTAACGACTAAAAACAAAATAAAAGTTCCTAAAAAGAGTATTAAATAAAAAATATATATATTTTTTTATTCTATCGATCAAACGTAAGGAACGGAGGAAGTCTTCCTTTTGCTTTCATAGTGTTGGCTGATGAAATTTAATATACACAGCCTCAAGAACTCAAATATGGTGGACCGAGCGAAAAGACTGAAAATAATACGCGACACAGTCAGGATTGTCCAATAAATGCTGCCCAATAGAAGAATCGTGGGCATACATGTAATAAATATAATAAGTTAAAAATATATATAAAATAAAGAATATAAATTAAATATATAATGAAAATCTATATTAAAAAAAAAACAATATGCACTAACCTATAATACGTAATCTCACTAGATGCCCCATACTTTCGGCCTTGTGCCGCATCTAAGCTATGCTTGGAAAATAACTGAATCGAGCCGAGCTTCTCGACTTAACGGTCGAACTTTCTGCCACTGAGCAGAAAGGAGTCCGGACGACGCTCCGCCGAAGGGCAGAATCTCGTTCGGGGAGGTTGACCAACCCGATCCCGTTTATACGGGTTATACGGGCTCGGGAAACCCACGTTAAATTCGGCCTTGTGCCACATGCAACCCTCATGGGGGGTGGCTAGATACCTATAATACGTAATAAATATTAAATAAGTAAATAAATAAGTAAATAATCAAATAGATAAATAAAATAACCTACACTGAAAACTAAACCGCGATGGCATAGAAAAATTAATCTGGGTCTACATGCTTAAGTAGATATTTATTTTAAACCTACGTTCTGTTCTTTTGTAAGCCCGGGTTATTTCAATGCTCAATGTTGTGAAATAATTATTTATTCAACTAAGCAGAGGCTACATTTATCCCTCTTGCTATTATACGGCTTAGCGCTTGCCATTATATTCCATTTATTAAGAGGTTAATTACTGGAGCCTTTGAATTGCCAGAAATAATTAGATATCAGTGTGGGTTCTGTATTTGATATTAGTCAAAGTCATTAGGTTTGGTCTATTTCCATTTTTGTGTATCGTGTGTGCATCTTACGGAGGCACGCAAGCACACACGATACACAAAAACGGAAAAAGATTTGACAGTCTCAGGGGTGATGTGGGGATAGCGAGACATCTATCATCAACACATAAGCCATCACCACCACTAAGACCAAAGCTAATGATTTATTATCACTTAGACAGAAATTCACTTTTGCCAACAGTCCAAATATGACATGAAAGCTCACTACAAATACTGAAAATGAACAATGATACATTAGAAGAATATAACGAAAATTTATTCCATTAAAAATTGATTCCTTTAATTTACCTGAAGAACGTAACGAGACAAGAAACACGTGTAGCAAAAATATGAAGCATAAAATATAATATATACACTAAAACAAATCC
Source organism: Acanthosepion pharaonis (assembly GCA_903632075.3). NCBI lineage: Eukaryota > Metazoa > Mollusca > Cephalopoda > Sepiida > Sepiidae > Acanthosepion > Acanthosepion pharaonis. The sequence goes on from CAHIKZ030003505.1 coordinate 1,070,214, forward strand.
ACATTATAACCAAAAACGTTTGCAGTCTATATATATATATATATATATATATATATATATATATATATATATGGTAAAAATATAGCAGTGAGAATCTGAACACCATGACCTGAAGATTATGTTCAAACAAAACAAACCAAAAGCAACGTTTTATATATATATATATATATATATATATATATATATATATATCGAAAAATACTTCCCTACTAAAAGCAGACTTAGCGAAACCTTTAATAAAAACTCCTTAAAATGAAGTTACAGTTTTTGAAAATCTAGAATTTAAACAATAACAACAAAAGAAGAATATATATATATATATATATATATATATATATATATATATATATATATGTGTGTGTATGTATGTATCGAAAATACTTCCCTACTAAAAGCAGACATAGCGAGATCTTTAATAAAAAAACCTTAAATTTAAGTTACAGTTGCACTGAAAATCTAGAAAGAATCATAAAAAAACATTATAATAAAATCCTGGAAACACACGCGCGCAAAAACAGTATTAATAAAAATCCTAAACTAAAATCAGACAAAAATAATGAAAAATTGTGTGATTGTAGAAACCCTGAAGACTGGCCGTTGGAAAATAAATGCCTCATAAAATCTGTAGTATACCAATGCACTATCTCATCCATTGAGAGTCCTAACAGTGATAGGATATACATTTTAAATTCATTCTTCATATATATATATATATATATATATATATATATCAATTGATAATTAGTAGGGATAATTCCAAGGAGGACATTAATCAAAATAGAGCTCAATGTAATAACAGAACAATATAAAAAGCGATCCTTAAAAATCCATTCTGGGAAACTATAACCGAATGGATTTTAAGGATCGTTTCTACTCATTATATATATATATATATATGTTTGTGTGTCTGTGTCTGTGTTTGTATATGAGAGTGTGTGTAGGTGTGTGTTTGAGTGAGTGTGTGGAGAGAACTGAGAAACAGTCTGTTGAGACTCGGTCTTGATCTCAATGTACACTTTTTGATATGGAGGACATTTACTCATGAATATACCTTAAATATCTTAAACCTGTATTGTTTCATTATATACATATACATGGGTAAATATATATACATATATACATTATATACATATACATATATACATTATATACATATACATATATACATTATATACATATACATGGGTAAATATATATACATATATACATTATATTCATATACATATATACATTATATACATATACATATATACATTATATACATGTATACATGGGTAAATTGTCGACATGTTATATTTTTAATTTCGCGCATGTGCCTTGTTTGTTTTCGTTTTTGCGCAGTAGTGTCGGTTGGGATCTCTATGTGAGAAAAACAGAACCATGACGCAATTCACCTCGAGAGAAATTTGGAAACTGTATACTGTGTTACTGGACATTCGCGCCGGTATCTCCAGTATGTACATTTCAGAGTGTTTGGGTGTCAATCTTCGGAGAGTTCATTGGATTCGGAAAGAGTTAGATGAGTCTAATGATGATTACGAAGGTACGGCAGCTCCGAAAACTCACTCTGATCGTTCTGATAAGGAAAGACAAGGATTTGTTGGCGAGGGCCTCTAACTCAACATGGAGTCCTACATCAATGCCTTCAGGAGATAGTGCTGCCCTAGGTCAAGAGGGTGGCTGCTGGAAGACCCTACGTCTGTCAACAGGACTCATACCCCACAAGCAAGAGAATGCAGTCATGCTTCTCAGACAATTTCTGCCAGCCATATCACCCCTTACATCTGGCTACATAACTTCCCAATGTGTGGGGCTCTGAGATCAGCAAAATTTTGTGCAACCCCAACAATGAACTGAAGGCAAAGATTATGGGAGAATTCACCAACTTAAAGAAGGAGACCGCCCAGAAGAGTTGACGAATCCAGTACTTTCAACAATTTCAAATTGTCATCTTCGGGTGCATAATATTTGTATATACAGGCATTACGCCCTGAAGATGCCAATTTGAAATTGTTGAAAATAGTAGTCTCGTCAAGTCCATCTGACAACAACTCAAATATAAGGGTCATATTGTTCAAGGAAGATATAGTAAGTAAATGTCTCATTAATTCATGTTAGCGAAGTGATTTCGCCATTAATCACATTTACATTGCTAATTCTTTTTTTATAATTACTTCTTTATATATATATATATATATATATATATATATATATATATATATATATATATATATATATATATATATATATATATATATATATATATATATATATATATATATATATATGTGTGTGTGTGTGTGTGTATATATATATATATATATTTGATGTGTTTTAGCCTGTAGGAACGTTGGAGTGATGGATAGCGGCTTGGATTGAGGAATCAGAGAGCCGAGTTCGAACAACAGTCGAATCCATTACATTCACTTACGTTCTAATACGCGCATGCTCTTTTTCTCTCTCCAGCTATGGGTAAATAGCAGGACAGACTGGGTTTTATAGCCTTGGATAGCAACTGATCTGGGAGAAGGACAGCTCTGAATTCAAAACTTGCCTAGGATCGTTTGGGGATCCTGTGGCACTCTCCGTATTCGGCCATTCAAAAACTGTGGATGGTTCTGCACAAAACATTCACCATTATAATCAAATCTCATGTGCTGATGTCGGGCTGTCAGTTTCCTAGGAACTAATCTACTTGACCCTCATACGTCGAATTCGACGGGAGTGTGTCGAGTATATATATATATATATATGTGTGTGTATGTATATACTCTAAACGTTATTTTTGTGGCTAAAATTTCGATTTCTATGCTGCTATATATTTTCGTGAAGGTGGACGAGAATCAAACGGTTTTGTATATATATACAAGACAATTTGGTATCAAATGTTTACCTTGACATGTTTCTCGAACGAAGCAATGTAATAAGAAAAAGAATTTTATTTCCCAACAACACAATGCTCATGAGCGGAGCAAAACGTGATCCACGGTAATCGGCTCAAGGCTTGATTTTTATTGGACTCAGTCTTTATAGAAATTAGATGTAAACTAATTTCGACATTTACCGGGAAAACACCGCTTTAATAAAAACGTAATTGTAATTTACTGAGTCGAAAATGCGTTGTACACGACATGACCCGTGAGCCATGACCTGGAATTAATATATTAATGGGCTATCTCAATTTATCACTTCTTCTTACTTCTGATACATAATGGTATAAAAAAAAAACTCAAAAAATATAAATAAAAACAAATAAATACATAAAAGTCTTTATCCGCTTACCGTGAATTACGTGTTATCGCACTGACATGCAGATTTCATTCTGATATATATATATATATATATATATATATATATATATATATATATATATATATATATATATATATATATAATTCATAAAATCATAAAATCATATATATATATATGTGTGTGTGTGTGTGTGCGTGCATATATATATATATATATATATATATATATATATATATATATATATACAAAGAAACAATCACGCATAGAATCAATCAGCAATATTAATGCTATTATTGGCGACATCCATCGCTAGTAGTGTATAATGTATGCATTAAAATACTGTTAATCCATAGAGTGATGTCATCCTCATTTATAAAACTGTTGTCTGTTGTTTCCAGTTTATATTTTTTTTAAATGCAAGTACTTTCGAATAATCCTTTATTCATCGTCAGGCATATATTTTCCATATAAAATTAAAACTTGGAGATTAAATAATTCTTAGTAGACCGAAAGATGTTTTTTTGGAGCATGTGCTATTATTGACGGTTGTGTACAATATCGGAACGTGAAAAGACGCAACGCTAAGTTTTTCAAAATTTTAAGTGAGAATTTTATTTGAACTTTTCTTGGGATGTGGTAAATCCACGTATTCTATTTTTACAAGTGTTTTCAGTTAATATGACATGAACTAAGTATATAGTTCAATTAATATAGTGTTATGTCTTCAAATAAAATTTAGATATATAATCTGGTGTTCTTATTGATATTTTTTTATTTTTACAAAACAATGCTCAATGTAAATTTACAGAACATAAATATTATAAATTAACCGATTTAAAATATGGTTTCTTCGCTGTATATATGCGTGTGTATGTGTACAAATGAGTTTACTAATTCCTCATAGTAAGACAGTATATGTATGGAAGGGGAATATACGCACGCATATATAGAAGCATGCTGAGAGAAACACACGAAAATTGAGACAGATCTAAGAACACACAGGGGTCATTAATACATTAAAAGATAAAATGCTGATAAGTAGTTCATCATTTCTCTTGGACCAATCTTAATTGTTTTATGACCCTTCGCGCAGAACTCTTCACTGCCAATTCAAGAAAGACATTCGGATTATTAACACAAATCAGAGAATGTCTCATATTGAGAATATTTAAAATTGAAAAACGTAAGGAAAAAATTAATTATTTTTAATAATATGTGCAAATCTCCGCCTTTTACCTGAAGATCGTCACGAGACCAGAAACACGTGTATTAAAATTATGGAAAATAAAACATAATATTTTAAAAAAAAATCCACATTACAACCAAAAACGTTTGTGGCACCTCTCTCTTCTCTTCTTATATATTTATAACCAATATATATATATATATATATATATATATATATATATATAATATATAAATATATATATATATATATATATATATATATATATAACAAATATATACATACATAGAAGTCAACACTTAGAGCGACAGTCTGTTTCATGCTATATGCAATCGTCAGGCCATATATATATGAGATAATAATATATATTTTTCTATATCAAAAACAGTATTGGGGAAATTGTATGCCAAAGTAGAAAGATTTTACTTGTGACTTGTTTCATCCTTCAGGACTTCATCGGACTAAATTTGTTATGTTGTTAACTACACATGCGCATGAACAATGGGTACTGTAAATCTTAGTTTTTTTTTAATCTAACCGAATATATTTAGATTTTTCTCTCCATCACTTTTGTTAGTAAGTTTACTACACTGTGACATTAGAATATCTGCCAAAAATCGTGAAATGTTCTAAGATCCAGGTCTCAAATTTACTGTGGATGTCTTCGAGATCAAAGACATCTCGAGACATTTACGAGTAACGTGACTGAACACAATTTTAGCATAAAAAATGCTACTCTGATCAAGGGAGAAAATAATTCACTTCGGTATAAATGTCTAGATACTCCTTGTCGGTTTCTTGAATTTATTCCTTGTTTCCTGTTTAGGATTTGGTTTTTGACTGTACCTTGAGGATCTCTTGCGCCTTGTATTGTAAAAAGTAAAAAAAATAATCATACATATATATATATATATATATATATATATATATATATATATATATGTGTGTGTGTGTGTGTGTGTGTGTGTGTGTGTGTGTGTGTGCGTGTGTGTATGTGAATAATTATGAACAGACTAAGATCGAAGGTAAATTGATATAAAAAGAATGTGACCAACAATTCGGACTATTGTCCTCATCTTTGTCGCCATATTTATCACAACGTTTCGGCCGTTGTACGATCCGGCTTTCTTCAGGTGGTTGGAATGTCGAACTGAACCCTTTATTTCGCTCACTGGGGTAGACTGTTCTAGTTCCACGTGGCATGCTTAATGGATGTCAGTTATCAGTTATCTCTTGTTAATTTCTCTCTGAATGTTCTCTACTGCCTTAACCGGGTATTGAACTCACACTCTTTGTGTCCTGTCACTGGATCTAACCAACGCCTTTATCCACTGTGCCTTGAGGACATCTGGGTATGAATTTCTGTGTATTATAAACCTAATGTCTTCATCAATCATTTTTACCAGTGCTCATATTGCAGTTTTGCTGTTATCATCATGTTTTTACCAGAACTCATATTGCAACTGGCACTCCTTATTACTAGTTCTCATATTGTATTTATTTCTATGTTTGGTCAGCTCAGGAGATTTTTGTGGCCAAGCATATGTGCTGATTCCTTAAGTTTACGAATTTTCCAATGGTGTTCCTTGTCAATGATCTCAACATGATCCCACAGAGGGCAGTGATCTCCTTTCTCTCTCCATACGTGGTCAGCCACGCCTGATTTTTCTACTTCCCCCCGTGTTACAGCTTTCTGGTGTTCTTGAAGCCTTACCTTGAGGGTGCGGCCTGTCTCTCCTTTATATTCCTTTCTGCAGCTGCACGGGATAGCATACACACAGTCTTTAGTCATGTTCTCCTCTATGGGGGGGGGTCTTACTCGTGAGAGATGTCGTCAAGCTTTTGGAGTGAAGAGGCTGAGATTTTACAAATAAATTAATTCACCACAAATGTGCCTCATATATTGTCACAATTATTTTTGGCAATGCACAGACGCCTACTTAGATCACAAAAACTATTATATATATATATATATATATATATATATATATATATATATGATAAGAATAAATAGGAAATGTTTATCAATTTAACATGTTTCATTTTTATTAAAGAGAATGAGATATGGAGAAAAAGAAGAAAGAAATTCTGGAATCTTTACTTTTATGTTGTTTGATTTTCCATGGTTAATGACATTCGTTTTACAAGTTGACTGCACATGATGTTCCATGTGCATTCAACTTGTTACACAAACGTTAGTAGAATTTGTAGTGTTCTGAATTCAAGGAGAGGTGATGTGTTCTTTTGAAGATGTAAGAAATTAACGGATTCCAAGCCTAGCCATAAATATGCTTTATGTATGTAAGCGCATAATAATTCTTGTTTGTCTATGTGGGATTCACATTATAATGTATATTAGCAAGTGTGAGTATTTGTATGTCTAGTTTGTTGGTTTGTCACATATTAACCTGGGAACGTTTATACGTACATATCGTTTGTTTTACATAAACATCTATTAGATTTTTTATGAATAGATTCAACAAAGGCTGGTGATATAATATACTGTATTTAACATGTGCTTATTTTTAGTAACATAATTAGTATTAATCCCTCAAAGTCCTTTCGACGTAAAGAATTATATTCTTTTGTAAAAATGAAAGTTATATATAGTTTTGTTCCACTGTATCAAGAGCGTGTTAAAATGCTTATCTAAACGAAAATATGTTCGTAGATACGGGATTTTAGATTTTGCGATGTCTCTCCGATATAAGTGCTTTTACATTGTAAGCAATATGTTTAACAAAATATAATAAAATGAACACGCACACAAGGAGGGAGGGAGAGAGAGATTTTTATGGATATACTAAGATGTTTAATAAAGAAATGTATGGACAGAATGAGATAGATAGATAGATAGATAGATAGATAGATAGATAGATAGATAGATATGAATAAACTGACTGTATATAGATAGACAGATAGTTGGATTGGTAATTACATACTGATATATACATATATATATACACTGATATATATATATATATATAGAGAGAGAGAGAGATAGATAGATAGATAGATAGATAGATAGATAGATAGATAGATTCCTTTATTATAATTTTATTATATAGACAAAACCATTTTACTCATTACAAAGATGCAACTATTTTCGATTCTCACCCGTCGAAGTGCAGTTGTAATGCACTGAAACCAAGTTGCATCTTTGTAGTGGCTTTGTCTATATGATGAAATTATAATAAATAAATAATTATCGCTCTACTATTGGTATCGAGACCTCTTTTGGATTAATGTTGTCAACGTTGGAATTTATATATTACTTTCGCTGTCATCGCATCGGATATATATATATATATATATATATATATATATATATATATATATATTCTAAATTTTCGCTTGAGGATGAAACAGGGCTTGATAATTTAATCCAATTTAATTTCAGTAATTATATTGAGGTTTTTGGCTTTTGTTTTTTGAAACATGAGAACTCTTATATAGCGAAGGAATTATATTTTTTTAAAAATAATTATAACATATATATATATATATATATATATATATATATATATATATATATATATTTATCGCGAAAGTAAGATAATGGATATACAGATATGCGTAAATATTTAATAATAGGATGTAGATCCGTTTATGTGGCACACGGCTAACGTGAAATCTTACGGCTTCGCCACCCGTAACAAAGTTCAATGTTGTGACACAGATAAAAGATCTGATCTTTTATGCTGTTTTTGCTTCTTTCTAAGGATTCTCCTCTTGAAATATTCGCAGAAAACAATATTTCTCCCCACTCCAACCATTTGACCTTGTGCTATTCGCAGGCAAGTATTTTAACTATCGACAAAGACGCATAGATAAATAGATATATGAATGGCTTGTCCAAGTTCGATTTCACATCCTTTCGATTGTTATGCCAATTAAAATAGCTTCCCATAATTCCCTTTCCTTTCGCTTGTCACCTGTTCGTTTGTCAACCATCTTTTTTAGCACTTAAGGAACAGAAGCAAAGAATTCATTTAATTATAGTCTAATTTCTGTGCACAACCCAGAAAACGGTGATTTATGATTGCATAGAAAAATATGCTTTAAAACTATTAGCAGTAGGCGCAATAGACAAAAGAAACAACGGTGAGTGCAGACAAACGCGACGAGAAAGATACGTTTAAGCCTGCAAGCCCTCAACTATATAATAAATAATTAAGAAGTGAAAACAGTTCCTGGTTAAAATATAAGAAATATGTATATATAGTAAAGAACATAAAAGCCAGATTCGCTGTATCACAGTTCATCACTGTGGCCTGATGTCTGATTCAAGCCGAGATCGAAACTCGACCGATTGAGCCTGAGTCGGAATCTTAACCCTAAACTATCGGCGCATGCCACAGAAATGGAAATTTTAACGTACTATATATAAAATGTGCATAAATGCCAGTGGCCAAGAAGGCTCAATTTGAAAATGAATAACGGCGCGTTAATATCAGTAACATCACACACACACACACACTCTCTCCTATCTCTCTCTCTCTCTCTCTCTCTCTCTCACACACACACATATATATATATATTTTCCTTCGTCCCATCTCTCTCCCCCATCTCTTCTCCTTCTTTTTCCCCCTACCTCCTATCCTAACTTCTAATCGTCTATGGTGTGTGTATGTCACCACGAAATGTATCTTTATGCATTAGACATCCGTCGACTTTCTTTCTGTCCTCTTTTTAATCCCCCCACCCACATCTCCTAAAATTCTCTCTGTTAAGGTTTCATCTCCCTCCTCCTCATACTTACACTTTCTCTAAATTCTGTTTTGATTTCCGGAGTTGTTTTTTTCTGTTTTCATTTTGAATTTGTAGGTCTGAGGATTTGGATCGTATTTACGATTCTATTGGAATAAACTATGACTATGGAATATTAGTGTTTAAGCCTTTTTTTATATATATATATATATATAAAATGTCATCCACAGACAGACTGTTTCGCTGTTTTCAAGACAGACATCCGTTTGCCTCTAGCTAGGATCGAAACCCGACTGAATTGGTGTCAGTCGGAGCTTCTTCACTAAGCCGTCGGCGCACGGTAGGAATGGAGGTAGATTTTAGTGACCGACAGTGACTCAATTCGCTTACGCGAAGAGTCGCTATATATATATATATGAAGAAATATAGTTTTAAGGTGTGCTACACTTATGTGATAAAGTCCTCAATATAAGAGATAGAGCGTATGTAAATCTAAGTCTAAAAGTGAACATTTAAATCAACATTGAGTGTTGTCTTCAATGTTCACACATATATATATATATATATATATATATATATATATATGATTGATTATATGTGATTATTTGATTATATATATATATATATATATATATATATATATATATATATATATATATATATATATAAGGAAGATGTTATAGTAGTTCCAACGAGAGAAAAGTGTGTATATTAAAAAGAAAAGAGGTACCGCTAACGTTTTTGGATGAAATGCGTTTTTTTTTTTTTAAATGTTATGTTTTATTTTCCATAATTTTACTACACGCGTTTCTGGTCTCGCGACCATCTTCAGGTAAAAGGCGGAGATTTCCACATACTAAAAATAATTAATTTTTTCCTTTATGTTTTTCGATGTTAAATATTCTCGATATGAGATATTCTCTTTTTTTGTGTTAGTAATCCGAATGTCTTTATATATATATATATATATATATATATATATATAGGTGTCCCAAAATATTAATTTAATTTTGTAGTCTAATGACATACTCCATTCTTGCTCAGATTATATCTGATTTTAACAAAACAGACTCCATGACTATTTGCCGCCTTTTAAATCGAACAAGTCTGGGTTAATCCCAGATCACTTCAACATCGAATCAACCTCACTGAACCGGTTCCGATATCTCGAGATTTCTCGTCTCGAGTGAGAGAGCTTTCAGCATGATTTGAAACTGCCGTTTTTGATGTATACCTCCATCTGCATTTTAGCAATTTATCTGCTCTGGTTAGCCATTATCAGAGTAGCTGTTTATCGAGGCCAAAAGCGATATCTGATCAATTGGTGTACCGGAATACCTGATTTACTTAATGGATGCGAGATTTATATATATATATATATATATATATATATATATATATATATATATATATGTGTGTGTGTGTGTGTGTGTGTGTGTGGGGGGGGCTAAACTGTGTGGGGTTTCTCATTTAAATATTAGTTTCTATGAATGTACATCTGCTACATGACGTCGACACAGATGAGATATCAGCAGCTGGTGTTGGTGCATCCATTTGCAACATTAGTCATATCTTTAAAAAGGCAGGAACTCAGATGTTTCGAACAACTTATCTAAATACTGTATGTGTTGTTTATGGCGATGATGATAGAACTATAGGAAGCAACGGTACTCAATCTCCCTGCTTTTCAAATTTAATAATGGTAATATTGGGGGATGTATGCCTGTCTGCTTGCGTGGCTATTTAATCCCTGTTACAGATGCTGCTCAGGCACATTTGTCTTTCTTCACCCACACAACCCACTTGTAGTTTATACTGTAACTATGATGAGCGGATCTTAGTTACTGTTTCTGAGGAAGGGTGCATCATCCAGATAGACCAGCGATTTGAACAGATGCTTACACCCTCGGTCAAGATGACTTACAGCTTTATGCCAGCACAGCATTCGACGATCCCCCAACAGTTTTTTTTTTCTGTCCTGTTTTATTCATGAAGCTTTGAGCTACTCGGGGTATGGTTTTCAGAAGCTCCACCCGCACGCTTGAATCGTCTCCACCAGCCAATATTATCAAGAAGTTGTTTCACTAAGAAATCGACCATGCTAAGATAAGAACTTCTGAGCGCTAGCCTCCTAACCGTTCAGCCATGTGCTCATGGTATGTGGTTACGACAGTGTCTAACGGCTCTTAATTACGACTGTCATCGAACAAGTAGTGCCAACCGAATAAATATATGTCGTCGTTTTCGTCGTGCTTGAACTAAAATTCCAGTTGAGAAGTTGATGTCTCTGATTGCTTCGACAACGAAGAAAAAAAATTACAAGTCCAAACTCTATCCCTGTAATAGTCATTAAGGCAACTGTGATATATATTTGCATAGGAAAAATATGCTTTAAAACTATTAGCAGGAGCCGTAACAGAAAAAAGAAACTTCGGTGAGTGCTGTCAAGATAGCAAGATAAGTTTAAGACTGCAAGCTCTATACTCACGATTGCTCCAATAAATAATTAAGATGTGAAAACAGTTTCTGGTTAAAACACATCAAAGAAATGTTGAAATCTCGATTCTCAGGTCCCATGTCACAAATCACAATGCATGTAACCCGTCAGAGAAATAACACACTCTTGCAGCCTTAAACTTATCTTGCTATCTTGACAGCACTCAGTGTGGTTTCCTTTTTCTGTTGCGTCTTCTGCTAATAGTTTTAAAGCATATTTTTCCTATGCAAATATATATCACAGCCAAATACACGAATTTTTCTCCCCAATTCGAGAACACTAATTACTTTTATCAACAGTGCTTTTTTTTTTTCATTCATCGACAGCTGGAAGAGAACGCACAATATTAGTATATCCGAAATAATTTTATAGCGACTCCTGCGTCTGTCTTGTTTCTAATATGGATATTCCATCTTCGTCATATGCTGAATACCTACTTTTTCTTGGTAGGTAATTTTCTTTTTCGCCACGTTTTGCGTCGTTCAATACACGCGACAAACTGTTGCATGGTTTGACAAAGTAATTCACCCTTTTCTTCGCAACAGAATAACGAACGAATAATCATAAAAGAAAGCCCAATACGATCAAAACCGGACAAGGGGTTAATTTTTACTTTCAAGGAGTTAATTTTCAGCATCAACAGTGATTGCAGTTTCAGTAACAAGGGGGGACACAGGCGCTGCAGCTGTTCAGATATCACAAGTGGGGTCTGCCATTGCTCTTTGTTAGCAAAAACAGAGATCAATTCCCAGACATCTACCATTCTCAGCAATGGTAGACATTTGTTTCCTCAAGACCATCGAGTTGGGGCAACTGTGACACATCTCTAGGGTACATGCTTAGCCAATGATCTATGGAGGCCTTGCTCTATCCAGACAAAAGGGCCTCTAAACCTGTTAACGAGATCCAAGCAAATACAAGTGATTACGCTTGAGGGCGAACTGATGGCAACATTTCAAAGAAGGAACTGAAATTTGACCGCATTATGGATTCCACCCAGGATTTTCTGTTAAAATGTTCTTTCGTAGCTTCTTTAATGTTGGATATAGCCGGAAGGCAGGAAAAAAATTAAAATTATTTTCACCAATACAAAGTCCAAGACTCACTCCAATTAGATGTTTACTGAATGTGGTTATTGTCAATGGCGTGAAATTATGAGGGTAAGATGTGGATATATATATATATATATATATATATATATATATATATATATATATATATATATATATATATATATATATGAACATAGAAGTCAAGTGTTGAAGAAATATGTCTCTATATATATATATATATATTTATGGGAGATAGATAGATAGAAAGAATAATCAATATCAGAGATAGATAGCGTGTGTACACAAATATAAAATGTATAAATATATATACAAGTCAACATTTGTATATTTTTGAATAAAAATTTCGAGAGGATAGAATAGGAATTATATATATATATATATATATATATATATATATATATATATATATATATATATAACGGTTTAGGATTGACCATTAGCGATTAAGATTATACTGATCGAGAAATTATATTTTTTGGTTTCTTTTTTTTTCAAAGTAATAGTTGTTGAAAAGAAGATGTCTGGGATAAACTTCCTCCTTACAAATGGAATATGAAGCAAATGAGAAGGTGTCGATTCTGTGTACGTGGGATTAACGGGTTCTAGCTGTGAAGGGCTGAACTGATATGACTCAAAAAAGTTTAATAGTTGGTGGTTGCAATACCATTATTTACCCGCTACATTTCGAATAAAACCCCTCATTTTTTTATGTAAAAAAAAACTTTTCAACGAATTCTTGAATCTTGCTTGTTTGTTTTTTTCGTTTATTTAAAAAAAAAGATTTTCACCAACTGTTTTGCAGTGATTAAAACAGATAATAAACGATTGGTTCAATGTCAGGTGAATATGAATGTTGGGTGGAACAGACCAACCGGGTTCCATTTTTGTTTCCTGTGTTATCCTTCTGTATGCAGCCCCACGTTAAACAATATTTTTCCTATTGACGAGCGCAAAATGCTTTTCCACCAAACTATTATAAACATGTTTCAGATACTGGAAATATAAATTTGTATTTTAATGAACAATATCCTTACGATCCCACCATATGCAATGCCTTCCTTTTATGGAGCTCAACTTTTGGGGTTTGTTGTATAGATATATACTTTATTAATAAATGTTTAAGTTAATATTGTTAATACTATTTACTGTTAGTAGATTCGTTTGGAATGTGTTATATAATGTTTAAATTATCAGTTGTTCATAATAAAGAAAAAACATAAGACACATCTCAAAGGTCATGAATTGTGATTGGTACGTAAACACTGCTCTTCACTTAATTTAATGTCTAAACTAGCAGCATTGTCCGGCGTTGCCAGTGCTTGATTCAAAAATCGTACGACTCACACAGCAATCGCTATCACGTGACTTGAAATATTTTTGCCCTTCAATGCCTTTAAAGGAGTGCCCTTTGCCGTGCTGATGGTGCTACATGCCTTACTTCTTGCCTATCTCACATTGCGAATTTTTTCTAAACTCTATACTAAACATTAAATCTGTTACGAAAAAAGAACTAAACAAAATGAACACAAAACGATCAGCTTTAAAAAAGGACTCGTAATTGAACAAAAAACCGAATGAAAAAAGAATGTTAACAACAAATACTTTTTCACACCCAACCCAGTTCTGCGGAATCAAAATCAGAATCAACGTTGAGTTTAAGCAAGCGAATGAGTCAATTGGAGTAAAGTACCATGCAGATTTAAATTTTTCCCACTTGTGACGAATGCAGGTATTGATTTTTTTTTTTTAGCATGCTAGTTAACATTTGTGTCAGTCAACTGTTGGCTCTCATGCTGGCCAAAAGAATCTTCCTGCCTATTCGAGGCAGCCAGCTATAGGCTCTAACTCTGGCCAGTAGAAAATGGCCGCAAACTACATGAAAACTTCCGTAGAAGCATGAAAAAATCGATTATTTCCACTATCGATGGGAGTTGCGAAATGCAAAGTCGGTCTTGGCCATCCCGCCAACTTGGAGCATGTGCATGTAAATTTTGGTGCAAATCCGTCGAAAATTGCGGCCGCGCATTCGTTACACACACACACACACACACACACGCATCCTGCCTTTTATAGATAGAGATACTCCTTAATTTTATTTAATTTTATTTAAGTCCTCGTTGTTCATCGATTTGGACTGTAAAGTTGGTAACTAAGATTTTGGTGTGTGCATGGATGAAGAGAACATTTTTTCCTAATTTTATGTGTCATTTCCTTCACGGATGTTGGTGGACATGGCTCTCAACGACCTTCTCTCCCTTGTAGCCTTCAAACAATTTTTCGCTCTGTTATCCAGTCATACAAATTCTTTAAGTGGGATACTCGCTGAGGGCAACAAAATTTCTGAGCCCACCTTTCTCATTAAGCATCCCAGATATTTCAACTGTTTAAGTATAATGTAAGTAGGCGTCGTCCGTGGTGATGGAAAGCGGTCGGCTAGGGTTACCATTTTCCCTTTTAAAGTGGGGACGCGACCTGTGCCGATACATATTAGACCGGTAATTTGATCAGCTCCGCGGTTGAGCCGGGGTCTGTCGCACGGGACGCGGACATGAAAAAATAGTTAAATACTTTTCTCTTGCAGACAGACTTATTTTTACTCCAGTGGCATTGGAGACTTCTCAGGTTATTGGCCCTCGTTTGATGGCATCCCTTCGCAGGGATAGCAGGATTACGAAATGGAATGGCCCTTGCAGCGTGTCACACTCTCGATGGTGCGAGGTAATACTTTCTCCATCATTGCGAAAACACATTTTTTTTTGTTTATAGATACTTTGTTCAAATAAAACTTTACTTCATTGCGTAAATATACACAGGCCAATTCTTGAAAACGAATGCAGCATAATTCCAAAGTACTTGAGATAGAATAATATATAATAAAAATGAACTTTGGCAATTTTACTGATAAAATAAAAAGGAAATTTGAAAGATTTAATACAAAATTGATAAACGGAACTTATCGATATTACTTAACCAAATACATACAGACATACATATGTCCTTCCCTAGCATCATGCTAATTCAGTGATTTATAAATATGTGTAATTGTGGACTCGACTACATATGGAGAACGTCTCAACGTTTGGATCTGAGAATAAAGCAACACTAACAACCCCCCCTCAGCATTTTGAATCAGGAGCCAGGCAAAGTCAACTAACCAATACTTCTGGTTCTTCTATTGCAGAGCATGTTATAAATAGTAGGAATGGTGTCTTTGATTTTAGGTTAGACTATTTTTCTATTTTATCGAGGTGCCAGCCCTCATATCACCTCAAGGTTCCAAACAGATTCATTTTTACTCCTGTGGCAGTGGAAACTTCTGAGATTATTGGCCCTCGTTCGATGGCGTTCCTTCAGGGTCGATGGAGATGGTGCGAGGTAATGTTTTCGCCATGATTACGGGTGCCAGAGGTAGCAAGAAAAAATCATCATGTTTTTGTTTCAAGATACTTGGTTCAAATAAAAATGGCATTATATTTTCTTCTTTTTTACCCGATACTTTCCACTGAAACATTTCCCGGTTTGAAAAAATAGTATTTCTTCATTCATACACAACAGACGCAAAAAATAATTTTGGTGTCCTTACTTGGATAGATATGGTTTGCTTTAAGCTCAGAGACGCCAGTAATGTTTCCCTGTTTATATATATATATATATATATATATATATATATATATATATATATATTCTCTTTCTTGTTGTTATTGTTTAAATTGGTGCTTTTGCACTAACTCAGTAACGTCCGTGAAATCAGATAAGACACGACACGAATGAAAATTTTCTCAAATCTGAAAAAAAAAAAATAACGTTTTTATGAGAAGAATTAATCATTAAGAATTCTCTTCGACTGAAAGCGAAAGGTGTTGACAGGAGAGCGTATGTGATGAGCTGATAAGGTTTACCGATCTTCTGGCTCTCGCTACTAATCCAAGGTATTCATTTGTCTGCATCAGATACGGGGACAGCATTGCGATTTGTAAAACTCAGATGCTAGAGTCAGAAGACAGGACATGGTTGTATGATGAGAGCAACATGAAAAGCAAACATTTGAGAGGTGGCCTGATGGATATGAGAATTCGAGAAAAAAATGAAAGGAAAGGTGGAAAAAAGAATGACAGGAAAAAAAAAGGAAGAAAGAAAGAGGGAAAAAGAAAGAAATAAAGAAATATATAAAAATTATGCAAAAAAGAAAGAAAAATGAAAGAGTTAAAACAGAAAGAAAGAAAGAAAGTAAACAAAGAGTGGAAACAGAGTGAAAGAAAGTAAGAAATAAAGAAAGACAGAAATAGAAAGAAAGAAAGAAAGAAAGAAAGAAGAAATTAAAAAATAAAAAAATAAAAAAACAAAACGATCACTAGTAAAAAAAAAAAGTTAGAACGTATAAAACATATATTAGGAGAATTTTTTTCGATATCTTTGGCTAGAAAGAAATACTGGTGCGCCAAATTTAAAATAAAAAGAAAAGGATTTCACTACCGAGAAATGTAATTGGTGTCACCCCAAGCAAGGCAGTAAAGCCACTAAAACTCAAGGAGTTACGTGGCAGATTTAAGAACAAAAACATTAATAATAAGAGCATAATGTGGCCTCAGGGTTGCCTACCGGAAATACACGCCTACCCATGACCCCGATATTATGCGACTGTTGATCAGAGCAGCCTAAGCGCTACTAAAGAGGCCAGGCTCTTAAAGACCAGTCGGGAGCAGCAGCCAGCAAACTGCCAACCCGGTACCCACATAATGAAAATCACAGACACTAATTAGTCTGATCTCCAAAAAGTTATGACAGTTAAATCTTTGTGGCCATTGTGAGAGAAAGAATGAAAGAGAACTGATAAACCATACCCGGAACAGGAAACAAGGGATAAACCTCTACTCCTGTTCAATAGACATGGAAAATTTGCGGACTGAACGATAAGTGACCCTATTTATTCCTATTAGCTTGTAAAAAACATTGCGACAGAATTCATATTAAGTAATGACTTAGGTTCTGATGAATACTACCAACTAAAAAAAAAACTCAGGATGGTAGAAGTTAATTTTTTAGTATTGATAAATAACAGTGGGTAAGCATATTTTAAATTAAACAATTTGATGTGAGGGGCTAAATAAAAAGTTTGATAATTAAATAGCAATGAAGAGTAGAAAATAGAAAGAATGATAAGTGAAGACAAAACCAACAAAAGAAAAAAGAAAAAAAGAAAAACGATATTAACAAAGAGTTAAACATCTACAAACAACATCATCAATATTCAAATATCTATTTTTATTAACGGCTTATATTATAAAATTTATTTATAATCGTCCATTTTTTTATATTACTGTAATTACTTAGATAACGTCATACTTGACAAACAAAATAGTTACTCAGTTTTCATTTTTAAACTTTAGAAAATTATTAATTAATCAGTAATTACAAAAAATCAAATTGTGATTATTATGGTTAAACTGAAAAATGTTTTACCACATAAATCGAATATTATGTATGCATTAATCGAATTGTGGTATATAAAAAATTTAGCGCACTAATCGAACAAGCATTAATCGAGAAATTCCTGTATATATATTGCATACTGTAAGTGTAAACAATTTATTTGTATGTTATTGTAGATATATTGCTAGTTGATGTTTTACGTAGCGTAAGTACTAAACATATATATATATATATATATATATATATATATATATATTGTTATGTAGTGGTTTCAGAATGGAGGCTTGTATTCGTACTAAGTCGGTCCTAAAATAGGTTCGACGTACAAAACGTTAGGATCTTTAGATAATAAGTAATGACGCAGTAATATAGTTGGGAATTGGCTGATACTTTAATATCTGACTAACGGTCGTCCGACATCGACTGACTGACCAACTCACTGCCGTCTCACTTGTTACTCTTACTACTCCTACTTATTATAGGTGGGAGTGTCTATTAAATATAGAATAGGTGTGTTCCACTATAACATATATATATATATATATATATATATATATATATATATATATATATATATATATATATATATATATATATATTTTATAGTATTGCGTATAAATTACTTAAAGGAGGGTTAAATAATTCTTACATGTTATTAGATATTGCTCATATATTAGCTCCAGGCGTATCAAATATTTGAAACTTAAGTGTAAAAATTATATTTACAAATTTAATAGAGACAAATATTCAACTATGTTTTTTTTAATTTTTTTTTTATCGGCTTATATTATAAAATTTATTTATTTATAACAATCCATTTATTACTACACCTGTAATTACTTAGATAACGTAATACTTGGCAAAAAAAATAATTATGCATTTTTTTCCATTTTTAAATCTTGTAGAATTTTTAAACGGTATCATCATAAGGGAAACTCACAGCCACTGATTAGTTTGATCACCAAAAAGTTAAGACAGTTAAATCTTTGTGTCCGTTGTAAGAGAAAGAATGAAAGAAAATAGATAAACCAAAGCCTGAAGAGGAAACAAGGAATGAACCTCTACTCCTGTTCAATAGACATGGAAAGTATGCGGACTGAACGATAAGTGAGCCTATCTATTCCTATTAACCTGTTAAAAAATTAAAACAAACATAACATACAAAAAGATTCATATTAACTAATGACATAGTATATGTTCTGATATCTATTAGGTTGGGGCAAAAATAATAACGTAATAATGTCGTTTTTGGACGTATTTTTTAACGTCAAAAAACGACATTATTACGTCATTATTTTTGCACCAATCTAATACTACCAACTAAAAAAAATCGGGATGGTAAAACATAATTCACTCTTAGTCTTTCAACATTGATAAGTAATAGTGGGTAAATATATACTAAATTAAACAAGTTGTGGGGAGAAGCTGAATAAAAAAAATTCTGATAATCTCAAATTCCACAGATAAAATCTCTCTATTAGGATGTGTGTTAGTTGGGGTAGGAAGGTGTGAATCACACTCACATGGGATGAGTAGTAGTGTTGGAAATGCTAGAGGGAGAGTAATCCGAAATTTTGATTGGTGATACCAGGGTGGTGAACTATTAGGTTGGTGCAAAAATAATGACGTAGTAATGTCGTTTTTGACGTATTTTTTAACGTCAAAAACGACATTATTACGTCATTATTTTTGCACCAATAATATCTTCTACTTAGCGGGGTAAGGGGGATCAAGGGTCTTTCAAAGGTCGATTCACCTTGACCTATACCCTTTTTTTGTGATGGGGGCTAAAATGTAAGTCACATAGGTTATACCGATTAAAAATTGCAATTTTACCGCGGTTCCTACATTTTCGAAAGGTGGTTATTATACATACACCCTTGTGCAAAATGATTATTATACATACACCCTTGTGCAAAATGATTATTATACATACACCCTTGTGCAAAATGATTGAAACAAAACGAATAATTCCGTTAATTTTATTTATTTATTTTCGTATTCTTCCATTCCAGGAAGCCATTCTTTGCAGACTGGCCATAGATTCTCGATTGAATTAAAATAGGGAGAGATTCCGGGCTAGTCTATAGTACTTTGATTTTCTCAGTGGTAAAGCTGGCCAGTGTGTTCGTGCAGCGTTACAATTTTGGTAAGCTTTCTTGGAGTAACGCCCATCGCAGTAATGGCCGTAGGACAAATAATCGACAGTCAAGAAAATAGTGTCTGGGTGAGATAAAAAATATAATGCAATTACGGATGTCGCAATATTTTTCAAGGCCAAACGAATTTCATCATATACTACAAAAATAGATTCATATTACTGCACACCACTAAAAATTACTTAATCTGAGTGGCTCTAAAACTGACCATGTGGTGAAAAAAAGGAAACTAAAGCGTTATTTTTTTTTTTAATTAATTTGCACAATGGTGTAGTATTTTCACTTACCAAGCAGGTTGATAGATTAATATAGAGAAACAAAGATCCCAGTTTCCGATCTCCAAGCCTAAACAAAAAAATTGCTCTATCCGTTTGGTCGAATTATATCTGAGGTCACAAGCATCACGCATGTTAACCAAAGATGTCTAATCTAATTTTCGTAGACTTGATGCGAAGAAGTAAAAATAAAAACGTTATTAATTTTGTTTAGTTATTCTTTCATATTATTATTACATTTGCTAGTAACCCTCTTGTCCTTTTATCTTCGAAATGAAAGCTCAATATCAACGAATTAGTAGTCGCCGCTAAAATTTGATTTCGTCTATCATATCTGAACGTCTTGAAAAAAATCACAAAACTCGTTAAGACTTACTTCTTTGTTTCCAATCTATATTTAAAAAAAAAACGAACCCAACCCTGAGATTGTCTTCAAACAAGGTAATCTGATTCTGAAAGGCTTTAACAAAATGGCTAAAAGATTTCTATCAGATAATGAATTATCCAGCGTGTCGTACTTTGGCGTGACGCCATTATTATAAAAACGGTTATTATGTAGAAATTAAAAAATTGGTTTAAAAAAAAAACAGCAACTAACTTCTGAATGTCGAAACCAAAATCACACGATGATATATATATATATATATATATATATATATATATATATATATGTGTGTGTGTGTGTGTCTGTGTCTGTGTACGTGCGTGTGTGTGTGAATAAAAAGACAAGAGGAAAAACTATTCTTAGCTGTTTCGCCTCTGAGGGAAAATACAAGACGTGTCAACTAAGAATAGATTTCCTCTTGTTTTTTTTATTCTTCTTGTTCTTTGATACACACTACTTGAAAATAATTTACACACACACACACACACACACATATATATATATATATATATATATATATATATAGAACAGTAAGATATATAATCCGGTGTTTTTAAATTAAGTGATTTAAAATGTTTTTTTTTTGTTTTTTGCTACACAATAACTTACTTTTTTAAATTAACTGGGTTTTAAAGGCACGACAAAAATCATAATTTTTTAATTTTCAGTTTCCTATTATAAATTATGATTTTATAATTGGAAACTGAAAATTACAAAATTATGATTTTTGCTGTGCCTTTAAAACCCAGTAAATTTAAAAAATAAGTTACTCCAAAATTCTCTTGAGGATGAAATGAAACTAATTTCTTTAATTTAATTACAAAATTACATTCTAAGCTTTAGGCTTCCATTTTTTGAAACATGGTTAGAACTGTGTAGCGAAAAAAAACATATTTAAATCACTTAATTTTAATATATATATATATATATATATATATATATATATATATATATATATATATATATATGTGTGTGTGTGTGTGTGTACGTATGTATGTGTGCAGACATCTGTAAGTTATTCAGCTTTTACAGTCGGTGCATAATTGTAATCGACGCTCACGTTTTAATACCGTCCCCATCTCCTTCCTTCACAGGTATAATTGCATGAATAAAGACGAAAGGAAAATCTTTCTGAGTCTACGATAGACTTTTTAAAAGCAAATGTAAGGATTTTAGGTTGCAACAAGTATTTATAAACATAATTAAAATGACGTAAGCTTTTCATTTTTTTCTTAATTTTAAGAACACTCCAAAATATACTTCAGATTAAATGAAAATCAAGATCAATTATGGACGATGCTAAGTGATATAATTTAATGACTAATAACTGAAAGTGAGAAAATATTGTTATTGGTGTTGTTAAATTATATATTATTATATTATATTATAAATATTATTATATTATATTATAAATATTATTATATATTATATTATTATTATTATTATTATTATTATTATTATTATTTTCTCTGATTTCTGGTGTTTACACATTTCTTTCCGGGTCCCGCCCAGGGACCTAAGGTTAGAAATGACGTCATGACACTTTCCACTGACAAAAAAAAAATATATTAAATTACATAGATAAAGCCCTTCGTAAGGTGTGGGCTGTACTTGTCAGAACAATTTTTTGTATCTCCTTGAGGCATGGACTTCCAGGAATGCCTTCAATTAGTCTACGGCAATCTTTTCCAACCAGTCCTAGGGCTCCAACTACAACAGGGATTGTTGATGTTCCCATATGCCACATTTTCGAGATTTCTATTTCAAGGTCCTTGTACTTTGACAACTTTCTGAATATCTTCAAAGACACATTGCAGTCAGCAGGCACTGCCATATCAATAAGGAGGCACAGTTTTTGTTTGTGGTCTTTAATAACAATATCTGGGCGGTTGGCCTTGATTGTTCTGTCAGTGTGTATTGTGTAGTCCCATAGAATTGTAACAGGTCCTATCTCCGTAACCGGGTCTGGGTGGTGTTCATACCAGTTTCTTTCAGTTTCCTTCTCGTAGAAGTTGCAGATTTTCCAATGCAGATATTGGCCCACTCTGTCATGTCGGATTTTATATTCAGTGGGTGCCAACATCGTACAACCTGATACAAGAGGATCAATCATTTCTGGATATTTATCACAGAATCTGCATTTTGGGTTGACACAATATTTTAGTATATGTGCTTGATAATTCCTAGTTAGCAAGCATTGGTCCTGCGCAGCAAGGATAAAACCTTCAGTTTCCGCTTTCAACCCTGCACTACGTAACCACTGATGGGTCCGGGTTTTGTCTACGTCAGCTTGTTTGGTACGGGCAGAGTATTGGCCATGAAGCGGTTTATCTTTGCCATCGCTTCGGTAACTGGTCGGTTGCATTCGTCTTTGCTGTCTTTTTTAGGTATTTTGCAGTTTCAGCTGGTGTATTGTGCTGTAGTTGCATCTCTACGCCCATTATTATTATTATTATTATTATTATTATTATTATTATTTGTGTATGTTACGATTCCTGCTTTGTATCCTGTAGAGCCGGGTCCAAACTATGGTCTTTAGGTCCTAGATGAGAATTGTTATTGAATTGAAACAATTTTCTTAGTATACGTGATGTTCCAAGAAGGTCGATCTTCTGGGCAACTTGTATGTAGATGTTACCTGGGACAATATTAGTAAAATTCTTCATTTGTATTCTCAAGAGTCCCAGGGCTCCGATTACGATTGGTACAGTCTCAGTTACCATTCCCCCACATCCGATTAATCTCGATCCCCAACCTTTGTATTTGGACAATTTTTCGATACTTTTCATGGAGATGTTCTCGCAGATGGTACTGCTATATCAATAAGCATACGATTCCTGAATTTCTTTTTTTTTATAATACCAGGTCTGTTGGCCTTCTATTTCCCTGTCAGTTTGAATTGGCATGTCCCAGAGGATAGTTACATCATTATTTTGTGTAATTGTATCTGGTTGGTGCTCTTACTATCTCTCAGTGGTTTCGATTTTGTGCTTGTTGCATATCTTCCAGTGC
The DNA here is from genome assembly GCA_903632075.3 of Acanthosepion pharaonis. Lineage (NCBI taxonomy): Eukaryota > Metazoa > Mollusca > Cephalopoda > Sepiida > Sepiidae > Acanthosepion > Acanthosepion pharaonis. The sequence continues at coordinate 1,094,193 of CAHIKZ030003505.1, forward strand.
ACATATGTTATTACCTTGTTAGGTCTGTGGGTATATTCATTTTTTGCTAGTTCCTTTATTTTTTTTCTTTTCTTTTTTTATAAACTTCTAAATATTTTTAAATTCTGTATTAATTTGTAGCGGTGAAGTGATATTTTTTATTAAGTAAAATTGTATTTACTAATCATTAATGGAAAAACTTACAAAAATTCAACGACCCCAGTATTTTAAAAAGAAATTTGAATTCTATTTTTTTTTTTTTGCGTGTGTATAAATGTAAAGCCAAAGTATCTAAAATTCACTAAAAAATCCATTTTTTTAAATACTTTAATTTTTTCGTATTACTGGGTAGTAAAATAAATTATATAAAAAAGCTTTTACTTTGGATTCGTCATGTAACTTTCTTAAAATTATTTCTCCTTGCATAAATTAGCCAAACACTGGGCTATCGATAAATGTGAGAACACCTCATAGAAACAAGCACCTTCGTATTAAACAATGTATTTATGAGCTACTTTATGCTTTTAGCATAAAGTAGCCCATAAATACATAAATAATGTCTGTTTCAGATCAGTTTACATAAATACATAAATAATGTCTGTTTCAGATCAGTTTAATTAAACTTTAAATAAGCTACTTTTTATCAAACAAAATCACCGAGCATTTATTTTTCAAATATTTTTTAATAAATAAAATGATACTGTGTTGACAGATTTGTCAATAGGGACGATTTTATCGCTTTTACTGATACCCAGAAAAAGTATTTCAAATCAAATTAAATCCAGTTTAAAATGCAGCAAAAATATTTTGCTTAATGGAAATAATAAATTTAATCTATTAGATTGGAATTAAAACAAAACAAAAAATTTTAAAAGGTATTATAAACTTTTGGTATATACTTTTCCGGGAGCGACATAATTATATATATGCTTCTCTACATAGCGATATTAACATTATATATATATATATATATATATATATATATATATATATATATATATATATATATATATATATATATATATATAATCAAGTTTTAGTTATTTCAATTTATTGAATAAGTAGTTGAACATTGTGTTGGAAATTGTGGCTGAACGTCCGAATTTCCTATTGTATTTTTGTTATGTGCAAGTATTTTCGATGATATCAGACATTGTCAAGAACCAAGGTGGTGTCTGTGTGTTCGAAACTCAATTAGAACTTTCGACAATTTATTCACAATTTCAACCACAATACTCAACACCTTATAAGAATAGGAATACATACATGCACATATATATATATATATATATATATATATATATATATATATATATATATATATATATATGGAAGGGTATCAAAAACAATTTCAAAAAATATCTCTGTGACCGGATACGACTGGCGTCGAAATTTTAACAGTGACCTGTGGTCATTGTGTTAATTAATTATTGCGTCGGCCAGGGAGAATTCAACTCTTCCGGCTGACAAAGTAATCCATTTCGAAAGCTGTACGCCTTAATGAAGTAAAGAAAGCCCATTGTTGTTATCCAGTCGTCGTCTTTGTGCGGCTAGCCAATTATCCATCATCCAGTGAATAAAATCTGACATCTACGTTGATAGACGTTGTTATTTAATTAGAGGCATTCAAAATGGAGGAAAAAGAATACATACAATAGGTCAATTACAATACGCCCATTTAAGTTCTTTTTTGTCTCTGCATTTCCTCGCTACATGCGTTCCTCGCCAACAAAAATACAAGAACTTTGCATGCAATGAAATATTTATTTTTGAGCAAGAATCTGGGCTTCATTCTTAAGCTTAAATTACATTTTTAGTACAATAAATCCATTTATTTGTTTTACGGCTTATCAACCCTATGCAGATTTATTTACAGCTGGAAAATATTTTTTTAGTTTGTAAGAGTATTTAAGGGATATAATAATAATTTATTCATACAAGTCCTACTAATTAACCCATAGCTGGGGGAGAAGAGGTGGATTCATACCTTTCAAAAGGGATTTTACACGTAAGTGAATATAAAAAAAGTGCCAGCTGTTTGAATTCCGCTCTCCGTCTTCCAGTTCCAAGCTATTACCGATTACACTAACCGCACGTCAAATTTTACATCACGTGGCATTCCCAAGCGTTCACCCAACTGACCACATTCGACCTTGCGTAACTTCGGTGATTATCTGTGAATCGGTGTTTTAACGCGATACGGACGCAAGCCTTTTTTTTTTAGTACAGCGACAATAGAAAGCGAATATTCAACTCAGAACAAAACAAAAATAAAGGCCAACTTGCCCCAAAGATTACCCAGGGTGATGTGAAATTATTTGTCCGTTTATATTCGGTGGTTATTAAATAGGTAAACCCAAATATTAATTACTAAATAGAGCATCGTTTTGCACCAACTCTCATGTATATTCATGCTAATATTCCGATGATTATGTAATTAACCCGACACTTCATCCTAGATAGCATTAAGCAAGTGTTACATAATGAGAAATGTATATCAAATTTCATTAACCTGTCTACGGATTTGTTTATCCACCTGTCTATCTTCTTCTATGCCTTTTGAATCCTTGGGGAACAGAGGGCCTCAACAACATCTCCCCAACAAACGCGGTTCCTGGCGATCCTCTTCAGCTCGACCCATGTCATGCCGATTGCCTTCATCTGTGCGTCAACATTTCTGCGCCAAGTTTATGTTGGTTCACCCACTTTTCGCTTCCCTTGTGGATTCCAGTCAAGGACCTGCCTGGTGACACTAGAAGCAGGCTTGCGTAGTATGTAGCCGATTTATCCCCATTTCAGTTTATTGATGGCAATCTCGACTGGGACTTGTCTGGAACTGTCCCACAGTTGGTCGTTGGAGACATTGGTTGGTAAATGTCTGAATTTTGTGGGTGTTGGTCTTGGTTACCCGCCAGGTTTCTGAGCCGTAAAGTAGGACCGACCTGACGTTGGTGTTGAAGATCCGGATCTTGTTGTAAAGTGAGAGGATTGTTTATCTCCAGATTGGCAGCAGAGTATTGAAAGCCTGTTGGGCTTTGTTGATTCGAGCTTTTCAGAAAATTGCAAGGTACGCCAGAAATAATCTTAGTTTACTGTGACGTTGGAGACGACTTCCGGCCAGCTGATATTAAAGATCTTCCGGAAACATCGTTTGGTAAATTTCTGAACTTTGTGAGTGTTGGTTCTTGGTTACCCACCAGTTTTCTGAGCCATAAAGTTGGACCGATTTGACGTTGGTGTTAAACATCCGGATCTTGCTGTAAAGTAAGAAGGCTGTTGATCTCCAGATTGGCCGCAGAGTATTGAAAACTATGTATATGTAGGTATAT